>JASMMZ010000010.1:10793880-11008645 GCA_038502455.1 Anisogramma anomala | reverse complement strand
GGCGGCGGCGGCGGCGGCGGTGGCGGCAGCAGCAGCAGCAGCACGCCTGGGGCGCCGCCGCCGGGCGTGGGCCCCAGGCAGTACCGGGCGTACCGGCCCCCGCCGGCGGCGGACCCGCGGCCCGCGTCGCAGGGGGCCCGGGCGGTGGCCGGCGCGGACCAGCAGCCGGGCCCGTACCGCGGCACTGCCTCGGCGCCTGCTGGCGGCTCGCCGGGGATGCAGTGGCGGACCTCTGGCTGACTGACTTCTGGCTCTCCCGGTGGATGATCTGGAGGAGAAAAAAAAAAAAAGGGGGCATGATGGGGGCATTACACTGGGAGTCGGTGGTGTGCTTGTCCGCTTTTCAGAGTAAACCCCCCTGGGCATGTCACATTCAACATGCTTGTCTGAGCATCTCCTGCCAGGTAGCAACAGGACAGGTAGAAAGAGGGAGTCATGCCTTATAAGCGCCCCCGGCAGGAAACCAAGGCACATAGGACTGACTAGGCATGTGAGGCCCTTGGCTTATGCTTGGGCTCATGGTCGAGCAATCTGAAACGACAAGTAGAAGGAGAAAGTACTTGGAGATGGGAACAAGAGGAGATTAAGTGGGAGAATCAAGTGATCGACACACAGGATGATCCAGACACCCACATACTATATATAGTACATGGATCTGATACGAGATTCCCCAACATATCGTATCTTCTTCCATTAAGATGGACAGTGTGAGCTTATGATTGCACATATCCCAACAGCCAGCCCATCCTGCTCTCATACTGTACAAGATTGGCCATGATCGGACCTCGAACATGCAGGAATGTTGGACAGTCATCTTATTGTTCTCTCCAAGTTCATAACGAGCCAGGTGGACCACAAGCCGACCTTATCTAGATAGTCACTGGAGGCTGCCCCTTTGCTCCTGCCTACATAGCACGAGCCCTTTCTTGTCCTCTTCAAAGTCCTGGCGCCTTGCGCCTGTTTGCTCCCATGTCGTACATGTCTTGTGGTCCATGGCCAAAGCCCTGAGTACTGTATGTGTTGGAATAGCAGTCAAATGCAGTACAGTCAAGTCAACTTTACTGTAAGTAAAGTTGATTGTATGTACTGCAGATTGACTGTAGTTTGTGGGACTTGTATACACTGCACTGCAAGTGCAGTGCAGTAGGTGCTCGTTTGGCCATACAAATTAGTATGCAGACCGGCCAGCGGTCTGCCAAACTTAGAACTTACATCTCGATCAATTAACAATTCAATGCAGCACCAGTTACTTCGACCACAGTGATTCGAATCGACTACGTTGCAACGATAAAGGCCTACCAACAGTATGTATGTGTATTGTTGGTCTTGCCAATGGCAGAGCCACAGACTGACAGACCGTGGGCCAAACAAGCACATGAAACCCCCATTTCATAATGATCTTTGCGGGGGCAGAATACAATCGCAACGATCATCGTAGTGGTTCAGATATTGAATGTTATATTGCACTTGAAATCGGCCTTTACCTCCCAGAATCGTTGCGAGCTGGAATGTATTGTTGTGTACCGGATTGTGTTAAGCAACAGATATACCCACGGGGTCGCAACCCTCGTACAACTTTCCTTTAGGACTGTGCTGCCTACAACACCCATTGTAATTATCTCTGGCGACAGTAGTGTTCGTAATATCACACTTTGAAGATTCCAAGGATTAGTTTACAATCTTCAACAAATGCTCCGAGGTCAAGGTACTTGCTCCGAGGTCAAGGTACTTACGATGTCACGGGTGTTGCTTTTATCCTTATACATTGCTGCTTGCTGACCATCGCAACATTCTTTAGACGCGTGATTGTTCCATGGCCCTGTTGCCTTTGCCGTGTCGCAGCAACCACGGGTTAGCTTGGTCGGTGTCTCGGTCTGGGTGTTCTGTGCCATAACACTGTGAATATCCAAGATTAGAAAGGTGTCAGTATGAACGTAGGTTGTAACTACGTACCGGGAAAGCATAGAGAAAACCAGGACGATGAGAAACTGCATTTTGCGCGGTGTTATTTCAAAGTTGGGAAGGTGGAAAAGTCTGTGTGTAGTGCTCTTGGATGTTGAGAAGATGATAATTTTAAGCATTTGCAGAAACTGTGGGGGCCCAGTCCCTTTATGTGTTCCCCCTCCGTTCCAGTCCTATTCCAACCCGGTACCAGACAGACGATGTTACCCGACTCATGGGTATTGGGCCCCTTCAAACGTCGCCGAGACTGAAGAAAGGTGTTGAGGCGGCAGGGCGGAAGGGCGTGTTTCGTGCTTTTCATGCCCCCTTCCTTATCTCTCTGCTGCGCCCTGCTGGGCACGACCGTACGTACCGGGTAGATTGCGGATTGCGTGCACCGGGGGAATGCATTCTTCGCCGTGCACACCCGCCCACCCGCGCCCAGCCGCACATACGACGAAGGCTTCCTGTAGGCAGCGAATACAGAATCCCAAGACACTGTTCTAGGATACTGTCGCCCATATGCCACCAATATCGCCCTCTGTTACGAGTGCGCCGCCGAATGAATGAATGAATTGTTCCTGTTGCGCTGTAAGGTATCTACTATATGTGCATAGAGCTCGCCTATAAGGCATACAGTCCTCCATCGAATACCCCAGTTCAAAAACCGTCCCCAAATAACAAGCCGGGTGAAAATCCCCCGGCAACAACCTGTATCGAATTGGAAAAAAATCCGTTTATGACTGTGGTATTGTACATCAAGTGAAAGTACATCATGGTACTAACTGTTCTTGGTAACATATAGCCCCCTTGTATAACAATGAAACTTCAACCGCTGGTCATATAATTTCCTTATTAAAATAACAGGCGCCTACATTAAAAAAGCTCAGCAATACTCTACTTTTAGAAGTACTGCTTTTCATTGTTATAACCCAAGGACCAACTGCAGGTCATGGAATAGGCCAGCGGTCCGCTGCGCTATCAGAAGCCTGATGTCCAAGACATCAAGCCAGGGATCTCTCTTATGTAAGCACCCAGGGTTAGGGTTTGGACCGACAGGACTGCTCGCGGTCCAGTCGACAACATTAGACCGAAGGAAGCGACATCGACTTCAGCGGTCCAGTACTGAAGACGGTATGAAGGCACGGATATATAAGGACACAGTCATCACCACATATATATTATTTCCTTCATAGCTCTTCAGTTGTCAATCTAAGTATTCAGTCTACACACCTGAATAGCYTAACGGCTAGTGATCATTCTACAGCACGAACAAACATCTTCTTGATATTGCACCTTTGTTACCTCTGCTACCTTACTGCTAACATAAAGCCCCTGACACCTTCTATTTACTCACGGGTATTTAGTGTTATCATTGCATTCATATATTCTTCAGCAAAAATTTCTATAATAACTTTAAATATTGGTTTAACAAACTGGTAAAAATAGCTTTTTTCCTTTTATAATATCAATAAAAAACAAATATTAATAATACGTTAACTAGAAACAATCTTTTAATATAAAACATGATACTCCGCGAATTAAAAGCATTACCGCAAACCCAACTACAACTAGCGTGTAGAAAAGTTTTTAAAATAATCGCCAATATATTAAAAACCGGACAAAATAAATTAGAGATATATTATAACTAATGCATATATAGTGCAACTGACTACATTATCAACTGTATTAATATGCAATTAGCATTGTTGACGGAAACAGTCTATTATAATTTGCCGCACTATTTTAGAGGCAATACAAGGAGAAAGGGAAACGATCAATGTTTTCTGACAAGGAGTATGTGTCAGCCCTATTCTATAGAAAAATAAGCAGTGGCTTATCATTCAGCTCACATAACTGAAAGCAATGAACCGTCCAACTTTCTACATTGTTGTATTACATTTTTCTTTAATCAGCGATATAAAACCGATATATGTACTTAGAAAATGCAAACTTATTAATATTAATTAGTAGTTTACTATAGTCACTATGAAAAAACTAAGCCAAAATTGCCATTCGAGGTAACCCGATACTGTTTATAATACTCGATGAAGAGGGAGAATAAGCTCTTTTTATAGAGCTACTAGGGAGCTAGTATAATATGGTGTGGCCTAGTTATATAAATGGTTACATAGCGTAGATATGATTTGGAATAGCGTAAGAGCATCGTAAAAGCATGGTAATCGTTAGGGTTAGATATCTGACGACTATTAGGGTAGGTATTGGCCTGTCATATTACTTCCGACTTACCCATCATTGGTGCCGGCGTTTTTACCGTTAACCGTAGAACAATCCAGCGTAACATGGAAAGCATTAGCATTCCTATCGTTCATTATATAATGCCTTGGCGCATTATGCAAAGCGCCAGCGTTTCTAACATTAATTATGGAATACTTTAGCGTATTATGAAAGATATTAATGTTTCTATCGTCGGTAACGGCGTTAATACCACTCCCTCTTTATGAATAATCACGTTTTATTATATTTGATATTTGTTAACCTTTTCCTCTTATCATAATAATTCTTTATTAATTAGTTTTCTTTTCCTTCTGAAGAATCTATACCTCCCCCCACACTAATACCTACCACTTTGTTTAAAAATTGGTAATATCAACGTTATAAACGCTAAATTTACCGCCGAAATAAACGATGGGATTTTCGATATAAACTTGTATTATAAAGCTAATTCATCTCTATTTACAAACAACTTATTCCCATATATAAAATTCATCAACATTTATATAAATGATAACAACGAGCAAACTTACTTCGAATATATTTACAGTATAATATAGGATTTGGGAAAATTATAGGTAAATATTAAAGGTAAACATGTTATAAATTTTTATAATAAAAAGTAACCTTTCAAAAAACAGTATACCTATCGGTATTCGATGTTAGTATTATATTGTTCATGCTACTAGTAGAACCTTGAGCTATATCTATATCTCTTTCTACCTATCTTTGTATATTAATGAGATTATTAAAGAGTTATACAAAACTTACCTCATATTTAACGTTGAAAATAGAAGTAAACGGCTATATTTTGAAACAACTTTTTCTTTATTAATGAGCGTGTGAATAATATATGGACCTAAGATTTTGGTGTTTGAATGATAAAGATTCATCGAGAAATATAAAGTAAAAGGAGTATATAGAATAAAAATATTACGGCTCCTTTTATGTTTACTCTACCGGATAGCCATCGCCCCATCTAATTATTCAACTAGAAACATAAAGGTTAAGTAAGTAAAATCGTTTTTGTTTAAAAAGTAAATGTAAAGGTTAACCAATCTTCAGAAATTCTTCTCGAAAGATATTAAAGAATATGTAAAAATCATTTGAAGTATTAATAAGACCTTAAATAAGTTGGTAAAAATAAATAAAGAATGTATTATGAATAATGATTGGGATTTGAATTTTAACCATGATATTAGTGACTACGAAAAAATAATTGAGTAGTTGTTAAAGTAGTAATTGTGTAAGTATAGAATATATGAAAATATACGTTTATTATATTTGGCAATAGAGAAATACTCATATACAAGTGGTTTAATAAACGAATAACACATTTAATGAAATGATGAACAAGTTTCATTAAGCTGTTTAAAAGCTAGTCCATCAGTAAACCGCACAAGATAGTGTATTATTTTCTTTTTCCAAGTTATCAAGAAGTTTCAAAACGTAGAAAGTTACGGTATTGGAAAAGTTTAAAAACAACGTTGAAATGGGTTAGATTTAATTTACCTATTTCATTGAATCCTATAGTTTAAAGAGATTTAAAGTTTGATTGAAACTGATTTAAATTTCAGGTTGAATTTTGAAAATGTTATTATAGGAGTATTTAGAGTCTATTTCATTGTTTTCGACACTGAAATCGATAACATACGATTAATCATTATGGATTTGTTAACTTGAAAGTGGATCGATAATTATTCGAATAAATTGATCGATATGAAAGTAAAGTTATTTATATTCTGGATGTAAAATTTAATGGCATAGGAATTCATATCATACGTTATACGATACTTCTCTTCAATTGAACCTAGATTTTTCGAAAATTATTTTGTTTTATACTTTTAAAAAACATCTCAACATTATTATTAACATTAAGGAGTTTGAATAGAGAACAATATTTATTAACGGTTTTTATAAGTTGTTTTGTATGCATTATTACTGCTTATACTCATTTTATTGTATTACAAATATGTTGAATAAAGTTTTTCGTTTGTATGTTAAACTTTATTCTTGTGTTAATTAAGTATTCGATTAGTTAAATGGAGTTCATTTCGTAGCTATATATTATGAAAAACGGGTGATACCTATGATCGTAATATTTTCATTATTCATCAATAACTGAAAACTAAAAATTCAACGGTTTTAGTGATATAAGGTATCAATAATAAAGAAATATAAGTTAATATTCTTTAGTTTTCCTATTAGATATAGGTATTTGTTTCGGGGTAGAAAGTAATTTTAAATTTTTTTTTTTATCTTTATTTGGTTGTAAAGGTGTTTTAAACATCTATTTGTTTAATTTTAGTTGCGTTTTTTCAGGATCATTTCATGAAAACGTAAAACCACTAATAATAATTTGTAAAACCTTCGATATTTATTTCCATGTTTATATCTTTATTGTTTTCAAGGTAATATTTTCATTTACAATAATCTGTAATAATGATTAGATCATGTGAACAACTAATACCTTTTAAGCAGAGGTTGATTATAAAGTTTTACTAGTTGAATAAAAGGGTTTAATAATAATGAGAAATTCGGAAAAAAGTATTAATATGACGTCAGTAAATTTAATGACGGCGAAATTAACAATCTTGAAGAACATATTCTTTGTAAACAATACCAATCTTATATCGAAAATTGAATTCCTTATAATAATCATCAACAAAAAAAAATTTGACACGTAATTTATAATTACCATCAACTTCGTAAACAAAACATCTATCAAATATAAACGTATAATGCGAAATATGTCAGCATTGGAGGTTTACTATATAATAATAGACTTTAATATTTGCATGGTAATTAACGATACATTAATGATAATTACCAAATAGTTAAGACTACCTTCGATACCTATAGTCGTGTTTAAAAAAAAAATCCGGAAGCTTTTATAAATGCCTATCAAAATTAGGCACGACTAATAAAAAACGTTTAATAATGAACGTGATGGATTTAAAGAAGGTATACAAAGACCATATCATCCATGAATTCCGGTAGATGAATGGTAAAGATAACTCCGCGAACGCCAAAAATAAAGTTACATCTAATAGCGCCATGAAAAGTTTTGTAGATAACAATATACTAACCGTACTAATCAAGGATAAAAGAAACCACTCTATGTATCACGTGGGGAGATAGGAATACCCTGATAAACTAGAAAACTGCGAGGGTAGTGGTAACAGTATTAGTAGTAACGTGTAAAAAAACATGCTCAAACCTATTAATAAAGGATACTCAATTAGTAATGTATAAGTTTATAATATACACAGGTCTATGACAAAACACTTGTGTATGTGAGTTAAGGAACATAATACTAGGAAATATGGGTTAAAGAACCTTAATTGAAGTTAGTTTTCGTACAAATTAACTAGAATTACTAGGAGTCAAGCATACGCAGTAAGGAGGGAGTTCAGGGCTTACCGCAAAAAAGTGATTAGGTACACTAACGTACGTATACAAAAAACAAAAAGTCGTCAGTGTTGAAATAGCTATTAATTACAGTACAATTGATTAATTTTACTTATAGTTGATTAATTATTCTAACTGCGAATTCACTATAGTTTGTGGGGTTAAACTCTATTGATAGCAAATCAAGTGCAATAGGTGCTAACTTTAGAATAGGGCAAGAGCCAAACAATTGGCTATACAAATTAGTGTACACACTAGTTAGCGGTCTATAGAACTTAGAAGTAACATATTACCACCTTCAATACAATATACCAGTTACTTTGACCAGAGATTCAAATCGACTACGTTACCACAATAAAGACCTACTAACATTAATATTATAGTATTTCATACGTTAATAATACTCGTAAACAATACAATCCCGTTAAAAAACTTCTTTTATCAAATTTTTAGTAACCATATTTTATTAAATTATTAATTTGTAATATTATACGGTCAAGGCGATTGAATAATTATTTCGGATGCATGCGTAAAAAAAAACACTTTAAAACATAGGGATCCAGGCTTAGGTAGTCGAAAGACATAATTTTAGACTTCAATCGCAAAAAAAACAAAAACTCAAATACCATGGAACAATATGGTCGAAGATTATATGTAGAATGAAGTAACTAAAACTTTCGCTGGAAGTAGTTGAATACTATTAATAATCCTCGACAAAAAAAGGGAAAAAAACCGATGTTAAAAAACTACTATAAAACTAGCAATTGGGAATGCCCTGGTGATATGATTGATTACGTGGCGTAGATGTGCTTGGGAGCAGCGTGTGAACATCATGAGAGCATGGTAATCGCCTGGGCTGGATCCTTGGCAACCACTAGCCTTAGACACCAACCTGTGACAAACAGGTTTCGATAAAGATTTTTTAGTGTTATCAATAGCAACATCCTCGCCACCTTTAAATTGACGTAAAATCCGTTTCAGTTTAAAGATCTTCCTTACCAATTGCCATAGAAACCGCCGCAGTTTGTAAAAGCCTTTCGCAAGTGTTTTCCCTCTACTTTGCCCGCGTAAACTGCTATCAAAAGTAGCCTTTTCTTTTATCTAATTTATCTGTACTTGACTCATAAGCATTAATCAGTGTTAATAAGACTTTAGACGTTGTAACGTTGTCGATTCGAAGTGTGGTCGAAGTAACAGTAGTATTACAAAGGTTTGATAGTGAATTGGTTGTTTCTTCTAAGATTGGCAGACCGTTAGCCGGTTTTAACACTACTTTCTGTTGAATGTACTATACAATAAGATATTGTGTAGGCTTGTAGATTCAAGTATTCTAGAATCTACATGGAGTGATAAACTTGATATGTGATGATGAAGCATATCCTCATAAGGATCTCGATCAGGATCGAGACTCCTTTACTAGTCAATACTGGTGTATACTAGTCAATACTAGTTCCTCCATGCTAGTAAATACTAGCCCAGGCAGCATCTCCGTGCTGATCCTCCTTACTAGTCAATACTAGTACTCGCACTAGTAAAACACTAGTGCTGGTGGAGATATCTACAACTCCGGTGAATTCCTCATCTTTTGATGTTGAGGTATTTAGTCCTTGAAGTCTGTGCCAAGTTCTGACTGACCCTGTTGGCCCTGTTGGCCCTGCTGTTGAGTTGTGTGCTGTGTGACTGTACCTGTTGTATATTTCAACACTTTCTATAGGCAATTGCTTAGCGCGTGCCCCATATTAAATTGGGCACTCTACTGCAATTGACTTGCAGTTAGTACAATCAACCTTAACTGCACTGCACCTGAACGCTATTCCAACAGTTTACTACTTTATTAGGTATAAAATTTATGGGTTGTAGTTTTTTTATATATTTTAATGTTTTTGGAAAGCAGAGAAATTTTCATGTATTAACTTAATTCTCTGAGCGCTTACTATTTGGATACGCGGTACGTACCGCAGATGGGCACGCGGTGTATACCGTAGCACATGCGTGATATATACCGGATGGGGTGCGCGGAGCAGGGTGAGCACAATACCTCACTCTTTAATAAAAGTAACTGTTGGAACAGTCGTAATTGCAGTGCAGTAAGTCAACTTTATGTTATGACCCAACATCTGCAGGGCGCACCAGCGGCGGCCCCGCAGCAGATAACAAAGGAAATCGGTTGGACACAGCCTCTCGGCAGGCACCAGGGATCCACAACAGACACACCGTACACAAGGGTTAGAGTCAGCATGGTGTGAGACTCGATGGACTCGGTATCGAGCCAGTCGAGCCTACACTGAAGACGTATGAAGGCGCGGATATATAAGGACACTTTCATTACCAAGATAGATAGTATTTCCTTCATAGCTCTTCAGTTGTCAATCTAAGTATTCAGTCTACCCTGAATAGCCTCACGGCTTCTGATCATCACTCGCACGAACACAGTCTTGATATTGCACCTTTTGTTACCTCTGCTACCTTACTGTTAACATAAACCCTCTGACACCTTCTACATACTCACGGGTATTTAGTGTGATCATTACACTTTACTTACGGTGAAGTTGACTATACTAACTGCAAGTTGATTATACCTTTCAGTTAAACGATACAAATCACAGGTGATGTATTGCATTTAGTACTGATTGCTTCCGGGTAAGACAACTTGAATTATATTACAGATTGCAAAGGTAATGTTGGTAGGGCTTTAGACGTTGCAACGTTGTCGATTCGATTGATCGAAGTAACAGTAGTATTGCGTGGTCAAAGTGATGGATGCATTGTTCTATGTTTGGCAGACCGCTAGCTGGTCTGCGCAGTAATTTTTATGGCCAATTGCTTAGCCCGTGCCCTAGTGTAAAGTAGGCGTATACTGTACTTGACTTGCAGTCAATACAGTAGACCCACAAAACAATACACTCAACTTGCAATCAGTACAATCAACTTTACTGTAAGTAAAGTTGACCTATTGAACTACAATTACTAATATTCTAACACTGGCGGCTTTTTAATTTGTGCGTACACGCTAGTCTAGTTAACCAATCTTTTCTGGTAACCGCTGAACTGTGGCCTCGTCAACTGGCTAAACCCCTGTCAATTTCAGTTGATTTCCTCCTTGAATTGTACCTATTTGCACGCAAATTAACCCTAATTGCCGTTAAGTGCCCCATAGGTCTGAGGTTCGACTCCATCGATTCCCACAAAAAGTTATTTCGCTATAAACTTATGCAAGCCTTTAATTTAGCCATACCAGTTAACCTTAACTGTAACAGTTAAATAAGTTGTTATCATCAGTCTCCTGGCAGTCTTCCAGTTGGCTAGTATATCCCTTACCGCCAACACGTAATTTAGCCTTGCTGGGCGGCCTATTAACGCAGCCTTCAATGTATATAGTCAGCCTATTATTGTCTACAAACTTCTCAAGGGCTTTATTTAGCGATACCTTCGTTATAACGTTAGCAGGATTGTTTTCACCATCAATATACCAGAACTCCTTAATCTCCAACCCTTTGTAGACTTCGCAAAGTGCTATTACATCGATTACTAGGCGTTTTTCGGTGGTGGTTCCGAGTTTGGAAAGGCATTAGAATAGGCTTCTCGAGTCAATATAAATTACCATCGGGATAAAAGGAATCTTTAGCTAACTATTGATAACATTAAGGGTTCTGCACAATGATATGCTTATATTAAAGTCTATTATTATGCCGTAGATCTTCAAAGCTAATACGCTTCGTATAATACTCTTACATTTTATAAAGATCTAATAGATTAAGCTGCCAATAATGCTAAATTAGTCCTCTCGCCCATCTAGATTAATAAGGGTTATTAAAAAGCCAATTTATAAAGATAAGTCAGTGTAATTTGTAAAAAAAAAAAAACCGTCCGTAAAGATTATGAATTTAACCCTTGACAAGTCAATTAGAATCAGATTGATTCTTTGGTCTTAATTCCATATTTATTACTTAAACCTTTTATTTAACTGATTAAACTCGTTATTTTTCGAGTTTTGTATTTATACCGCAAAAAATAGGTTTTAAAAGACCTTCAGTTAATATAAAGTAGTATTATAGCTGCCATGTGCACGTAATTTCAGGTATTATTAAGCTGTAGCTACGTTAATCTTATCGATTATAGTTAAATCAGTAACTTATCTCTTTTAATAAAAACTAAAGCTAATATTAATACCAAGTATACGGATTAACAATCTATTAAAGTCAAGTTGTCTAGCCTTTATCAATGTTGTAACCAGATTACAATTTTAGAATTTGAAGTCCTCAATCACATGTTTTATAATGCTATGGAACTAGCCGTTTTAATGAAAAAGGTATCTTCAATATATATACTTACTAAGCGGAAATCATTTTCTTACGTTATGGAAAAATACGGTTTGTATATTAAGGACTTTATTTTTAACTTTAACCTGAAGTACGATTTGTAAGTTCAAAATCAATAAAAGATTGTTTTGCCCTATCCTTATAATGACTTATTACATTGTATTACCATTCACGAAAGGTTAATAACATATAATTCCTATAGAAATTTCAATAAGACGATCCGCTATAAGTCGGTTACTAACTACATATATACCTACGTTATATTTCAAGTATCAAGTATAAATATACCTTTCGTTTTGGCTAGTAAACTTATAACTAAAGCAAGTATTAGGTGCTGATCAATTTTCTGAATAGTTAGCAACTACGTAAGGATCCAGGTTTTACCTTTCTTTACCTATGATTAAGCGATTAAACGTGACTTTTCATACGACCGGCCAGTGGTTATGCTCTTAACCTCATAAATAATCCTCGAATAAATAATCGTAATATTTGAGACTTGAAGGCTAAATTAAGCTTTTGATACAAATTATACGACCTCACGGATTAATAGGCCATTAATTTCAACCCTATCGCTTTCTTTAAAAGGTTCACCGGACGGTTTAATAATACTTTATATTGGAAAATTTAATATTAAATTTTCGGCATCATTTTCTTCTTTACTTACCCCAGTAGTATTGTAGATACAGCCCGGTATATATTCCTCTTTTTTCATATTCCTCTTCTTCGAGAGTCGTCCGCGCCCGCGGCGTTCTATTATCTTATCGATAACGTGTAAAGAAGACTTGTATTAGTTCGGTAGTGTAATTTAAGGGTCTTTATCATCAATTACCGTACTATAAGGCTGAACCTATGTGCTAAAAAAAGTTATGGGGATGTTAGCAATTTTAAAAACCATTTTGGAATTAACGATACTTAATATTTTATATAAACCCTCCAATTTACCCAACTCCTATCATACGAAGACTTTATTTTACAACGGTAAAGTAAGTACGTCGATAATCATAAAAAAAATTTGGTGTTAAGGGAATTATTAATTTAGCGGCGTGCCGATTCTTTTCGTAGTTTCTTTAATATCTTATTATAAGCTACCGCTTGTTTTTAAATACTTACTAATGGCAGAGATTTTCTCGTTATGTATAGCCACTCTTCAAAGACCAGTAACTTTAGCACCAGACTATTAGAGCCTATAATATCGTTTAGACTCTTTACTTCTATTTAAAGGCGTGCTTCTAAATTCGTAAAGCTTTTAATTTCTATTGTCAAGATATAATACACTTGACAAATTAATGCGTGTACCATTTTAACCTTTATAATGTCTTAGTAGGTCCTTATAGGCACATATTTACACTGAATATACATTATCTTAGTATCTTCCTAAAACTTTGTCGCCATAAAGTTGGTGCCGGCGTTGTGGACGATAATATTAGATAAGACTAAATACGTATTAATCTACATTATTTTTTAGCGTTTTTACGTATCTTTTACTGAAAAGAACTTTAGGAACTTGGCTTTATGAAAAGAAGTTGCAGAGTTAACGACGTAAAAATAGGCTGATTATTAAAATTAAATATATTAATAAAAACTTTGTAGTTAAAGTCTTTATTGTGTTTTTCCTGGTAGGCCTTTATTATTGCAATGTAGTCGATTCGAATTAGTTTAGTCGAAGTAACTAGTGCTGCGTTGATATTGTTGATTGAGATAAGTAAGTTCTTAGTTTGGCAGACCACTAGCCGGTTTTCACACTAATTTGTATGGCTAAATGCTTTGGCATGTGCCTCACTTTGAAGTGAGCACCTAATGCTCTGCACTTGTAGTGTAGTCCCACAAACTACAGTCAATTTTCAGTACGTACAATCAACTTTACTGCAAGTAAAATTGACTTGGCTGTACTTCATTTGACTGCTTTTCCAATACATTTAATATAAACTTAAATATTTTGAGAGCTTAATTATATGTTTGGTAATGGTGGCAAAACTTTTTAATAGCTTTTAAGGAAGAGTATTTCACATCTTTATTCCCTGCAGACTTCAGGACTTTGTGAAGCCTATTAATAATTAGATGATTAAAACTCTTATATAGTTGACGCATTTCTAACTCTTTTAGCTTTAACACCACTGCTTTTAGACCTTAAGAATGAAGTTATAGGTACCTCTATTTAAAGTCGAAGGGAAACCTTTGACTGTTTTTAATTATATAGTCGATGTTAACATTAACCTTGACTCCGAGAGTCTTTCAATCCTTTGAATAGGAAAGGACAAAGGCAGGGGATTTAAGGATATAAAACTTAATTAATATAATAATAGTTTGAATTACCGTTTTCTCTGATAAAGATAGTTATTTGTTTAGTTTGAAGCCAACTTTAGCCTTATTAATATCGTAACCATTGATCTTAATAGCCGTAGTGCTCTCCCTCTAAAACGCTACATACTGCAAATAGCCTTCTATTAAGTATCTTATTGCCCCTATATCTGGCACAATACCTTATAATGTATGGTCCGCGTAGCAATCGCGAAGATTAAAGATATATAAGGGGTTAGGAGCTTGATTAAGGTAAAAGTAAGGGTTTTTACCGCTTAATCGGTATAGATAGGTGTAGTCAGCTAATTTTGGGCCTCGTCCAAAACTATATCTTTGTATCATTTGATTTTCGTAACGGTATCGTTAATGTTAATTAGCTCGTCAACTTTAATATTTTTAATTCAATTTAAGTAATTCTGTTTAGACGTGATAGGATATTATGTGTAATATATTACTTTTTTGTTATTTTGGTCGGCAGGGTTGTAGTAAGTTAATTAATAGTTTGACCTTATATAAATTTCATATTTCTTATTACTATTAAGATGATAATTCTTACACTTAACAGGTCCATTCTAATCTTAATCTTATTAGCCTCAGCGTGGTTATTATCTTTAGTTTGGGGTGGATAGGCTAAACTTTAGGTACTAAGAGCGCTAGTAACCGTATTTAGGGTCGATGTAGTTAATACCGTAAGGTTTTATTTATCAAAGTTAGGGAAATTAACGGCCAAGAGGTATATATTAAGCGAGTTTAGTATACGCGTCATCAATTTGTAAGCGAGGAGCGTAACTAGTTAAAAAAGACTTCATATATGGTATCTGAGCATTATAAAATGTATTTCAACTTGATAACACCTGTAACAGCTACCCGTATCTATTTAGAAAGTATAGCTTTGCTAGCTTGAGTTTTCTCTATTACTTTTTAACAAAACATTAATTTGTTGAATATCTAATTTAACAAATCCATTAGTGTTTCCTCCTCTTTGTTTTGTCATTATCATGGTTTACTTCGTAGTAACCTAGTCCGTATATTATTTAATAAGGTGGATATTGTACCCAAAATGGTTTTTTATAACATCTTAAACTTTTCGAAAGGTAGTTGTTTGGGTTAAAAAGGTCAGGTAGTAATTCTTGACATATCCTATAAGAACGTTGGAAAATAATGAGTGAAAATCAGAGAGAAAACCCTCCATACACTTATAGATATTTAAAAAAGCATTAAATTTTTGTGGAGAAGATTATAAGGTTTCCCTTTATACTTTTTTAAATCGTTTTAGATTTTGGCATAGTCTATAAAAAGCTTATAATTGATATTAACGATTTTAACTGGTTTTAGGGATAGGATGTAATGATTATCACAGTCTTTATTGGTTTTTTTTGGTAATTTAAGTCTTAAAGCCTCCAAGGCACGGTATTAAGGGTAATTAACAGTTTCCTAGCCTCAAGGGTCAAGTCCGGTGATATAACTTGAGGTGGATTCGCATATGTAAGTAAACCTGCTGTAAAAAGGCTCTTGGAGGGCTTCTAGATTTTAATTATAGGGCTGGAAGGAAATAGGGGTTAAAATGTTTTAAGGAACTTAAAGATATTGCTTAATTAACTGATGGACAGCGTTAACGTCAATTCCTCCATCTGCATTAACGGCTATTACTTTACGCGCCATATTGCTGTTGAAAACGTACTTCGCGCTATTATGTAAGGGTGCTGAGCTACCAAGCAAATTAATAAATTCCTTATCGTTAGTGTGAAAAGAGACTTAACTTAGCTAAGGGTAAAGGAGAGGTTCCCTAAAACGTGTGTAAGGGTGTTAAGGCTCTTTAACCACCTTTCTTTTAAGACATAGGTTTTAAGGGCATTCCTTAAGCTGGGACAAGTCGAAAAGAGTCTTTACTAGCTTGGTAAAGCTCTTTTCTGGTTTGAAAATTCCTCGTTGTTTAAGTTCTGCCTCTAACTTTTACTTAATACACTTTTAAACTTTTTTCTATATATTGATAATTTAGTCGTCGAGAAACTAACGGTATTTGCGAAAATTACGGTTACCGCAGTTAAAGTCTTCGCTTCTATCATAGTCGACAATATAGCTATCGATAAAGCTGACCAATTAAGTCTCCATTAAGTCTTCGTTAATATTGTACCTCAAAAGCTTTTTATGGTAATATTTCGCGAAAAAAGGTCCAAAGGCTTTAATTGATTCCATTTGCTTTCAAACTGGTGACATTTTAAGGTTTTGGGTGGTGTAGAACTTAGTGGCATAGAGTGGAGTGAACTTGGCGATTTAAGAGTATAGAGACTTAGTGTTTTGGCGTGAAATCGCATAGAAACTTGGCGATTCGGTGTAAAGTTTCGTAACGTGGATTTCTTAGTATAACTTGGTGTTTTTGCTCGCAGCAGCGATATTAATAATTAAATTAGTATAGGGGAAGTAAAAAAAGGTACAATAGGGGTAAAAGTTTGATGTAAAGGATAATGTTAAGGTTGTTTGTTATTTTAAGTAAAGATCGAAGTTTGTTCATTATTTTAGTTGTGGGACTTGGTCTTTTTTATAATAGTATCACTCGTGATAGTATTAACTTAATTGTTTTCCAACTTACCAAACTTTTGAAACTTCGAAGAGTCAATTTCAATGTCTTCAAAAAATATCCGCAAAGACTTCTTAGTATTTTTAATAAAGATACCGTTGCTACCTTTAAACTGCGGTATAAATTTGCGTAGCCTAAATGTCTTCTTTTCTTACTGCCATAAAGATTGATACAATAGTAAAAGGCTCTTCGTAAAAATCTTTCCTTTACTCTAACCGCCGTTATTAACATAGAAATTACCCTGAAAGTAGGATTTTCTTTTACTTAGATTATCTATGCTTAATGTAATATGTACTAATTAGTGTTGATAGGGCTTTGAACGTTATAAAGTTATCGATTCGATTGGTTGAAGTAATAGTTGTATTGTATGGTCAAAGTAGTGGATGCATTGTTCTAGGTTTGGTAGACCGCTAGCTGGTTTGCGCAGTAATTTGTATAGCCAATTGTTTGGCCTATGCCCTAGGGAGAGGTGTGAGCATACTGTATTTGACTTGTAATCAATACAGTAGATCCACAAAATAATACGCTCAACTCGCAGTCAGTATAGTCAACTTTAGTGTAAGTAAAGTTGATCTACTGCACTGCAATTACTATTATTCTAATAGGTAGAGAGGTTGTTGACGATGACAATATGCCTAAACAAGTTAGATAACATGAAGATATTATTCCTGGTGCGGCTTAATAACTAGCTGACCACGCCATTCTATACCGCTTAAGTGATGAAAACTCCTATATTTACTATGAAAATCAAATATATAACCCCTCACATACCTTTAAACTCTGCAAATTCAATTGGTCGAAGTAACAGTAGTATTGCATGGTCAGATGGTAAATGTATTGTTCTAGGTTTGGCAGACCCCTAACCAGTCTGCACTATAATTTGTATGGCTAATTACTTGGATCATGCTTTATTGTGAAGTGCAGCGTATTGCACTCGACTTACACCCAATACGGTAAGTTTTTACAAAGCGATATACTTAACTTTCAATACAGTTTACTTTATTATAAGTAAAGTTGATCTACTGCATTGCATGTAGTACTATTTCAACACTGGCAGATTTTTAGTTTGTGCATATGCGTTAGTGTAGTTAATTAATCTTTTCCGGTTAGCATTAAATAATGATCTCGTGCCCTTTGTTAATTCCAATTGACTTTCAAACTAAACTGTACCTAATTATATACCAATTGACCCTATTTGATCTTGATTACTTAATTGCCCCGAAGTCTGAGTTTATTAACCCTTACAAAAAGTTCTTTTACTATAGGTCTTTATGAGCCTTTACTTTAACAGTGTCACTTAAATAGATTATCATTATTAATCCTCTGGTAATCTTTTAGTTTGACAACATATACCTGTCCATTATCATTTGATTTGAGCTTTCTAGATGGCTTATTAACGTAGCTTTCGATACGTATAGTTAATTTATTGTTGTTTACAAACCTTTCCAAGGCCTTATTTGATATTGCTTTCATTATAGCATTTGCGGGTTTGTCTTTGTTATCTATTTATAGGAACTCCTTAATCTTCCTCTCTTTGTAGGCTTTATAAAGTGCCATTACATCAATTATCATACGTTTTTCGCTAGTGGTTTGGAGCTTCGAAAGGTATTCGAAAAGGCTTTTCGAGTCGGTACAAATTACCATCGGAATAGAAGGAATTTTTAACTACCTTATAATAATATTGAGGGTTTCCCATATTATTATAACTATATTAAATCTTAGTATTATATCGTAGACTTCTGATATTAGCACGTTTTATATAATCCTCTTATATTTAACGAAAGTTTTGTTGATTAGGCTGTTGATAATAATAAACTAATCTTTTCGTTCATTTTCGTTAACGAAGGTTATGGAAAAGCTGATTTGTAAATATAAGTTGGTATAATTTTTAAAGGACTAGTCCGTAAAAATCATTGACTTGGCTTTTAAACGATCTATTAGAACCATATTAATCCAGCGGTTCAAGTTTCACATCTATTACTCGAGTATTTTATTTAACCAGTCAAGGTCTTCATCCGTTAGTTCTTATACTTATGCGGAGATAGATAGGTCGTGAAAGGCTTCCGGTTGGCATAAACTAGCAATATAATTGCCCCAGGTACGTTATTCTAAATGCTATTAATTCTTAACCTCGTTCATTTTATTAATTGTGGCTAAAATAGAACTTTAGCCTTTTAAGCGAAGGTTAAAGCCGGTATTAATACCAAATATACGGATTAAACATTTATTTATGTCAAATGAACTACCTTTCAACAATATCGTAACTAGATTGTAATTTTAAAATTTAAAGTCTTTAATCGCTTATTATTTTAATATTATACAGCTAGCCGTTGGGACGAAAAGCGTATCGTTAGTTTATATAGCTATTAAGCCGAAGTCTATTTCTTACGTTACCAGTAAGTACGGGTTATATATTAAAGAATTTATTACCAGCCAAGATTTTAAATACGATTAATAGGTTAGGAAATAAGAAACTCCTATTTTACAATATCCGTATAACGGTTTAATACATCGTATTACCATATCTAAACGGTAAATATCACGGAATTCATATGAAAATTTTAGCAGTATGATCCATTGTAAATCTGTCGAAAACTATATGTAAGCTTACATTATATTAAGGCTATTAAACTTAAATTTTCCTTTAGTTTTGGCTAATAAACTTACTACTAAAGCAACTACTAAAAGCTAGCTCATCTTTTAGATCGTTAGCGATTACATAAATATCCAGTCCTTATCTTTATTACTGTATCCTTAAGCAATTAGAAGTGATTTTTCGTACGGCCTCCTTGTGGTTTTACTTGTAACCTTATAAAAAATCCTAGACTTAAAAATCGTGACATTTGAGTTTTAAAGGTTGAAATCGGTCTTCGGTACAAATTATACAAACCTTTGAATAAGTAAATCATTAATTTAGACTTCATTCCTTTCTTTAAAAAGTTTGCCAAAAGTTTCAATAATTCTTTACGTTAGGATATTCAATACCAAGTCTTCGTTATCCTTCTTTTCTTACTTATCCAAATAGTATTATAAATACAAGCCGGTATATATTCCTACTTTTTAACGTTTTTCTTGTTGAAAAGTTGTCTGCATCGATGGCGTTTTATTAGCTTATCGATAATAGGTAAAGAAGATTCGTATCAACTCGGTCATTTAACTTAGGGGTCTTCATTGTCAGTAACCCTCATGTATGGTTTGACTTAAGTAATCTGAAAAGATACAAAACCATTAGCAATTTCAACTCCTACTTTAAATTTCGCGATACGTAATATATTATATAGGCCCTTTTATTGACCCGGCTCCCGCCATACGAAAACTTTAATTTATAATGAAGATTCAAGTACATAGATTATGAAAAGGCTGTTTCTGGTGTTAAGAGCGTTATTAATCTGACGGTGTACTGATTTTCTTCATTGTTTCCTTAAAGATTATCTATATATCGAAACGTGTTTCTGAGTACTTGCCAAGGGGGAAGATTCAATAGTTAGGTATAAATACGCTCCAAAAACCAGGAGTATTAATACTAAGCTATTAGAGCCTAAAATATCGTTTAGGCCTTTTACTGTCATTTGTAAGAGTGCCTCCGGATCCGTAAAGCTTTTAATTTCCAACGTAAAAATATTGTACGTTTGGCGAAATAAAACGCATGCCCCTTTACCTTCTCAATACTTTAATAAGCTTTTACACGTACCTGTTTACACTAAATACCTATTATCTTAATATTTTCCTAAAACTCTACTACGGCAAAGTTTGTATCAATATAATAGATGACGACGTCAAATAGGCTCAGATACGTCTCAATTTACAGCATCCTTAACGTTTCTTGTATATCCTTTTCTGAAAGGAACTTTAAAAATTTAACCCTGTGAAAAAAAGTTACGGAATTATCGACATAAAGAATATGATTATCATCCAAGTAAAATCCATCGATAAAAATATCGTGATTAAAATCCTTATTGTTTTTGAAAGTAAAATTAAATTTTCGGAAAGCTTAAGTATACGTTTAATAGTGGTAATAAATTTTTTCAATAACTTTCAGAATAAAGTTTTCTACATATTTATACTCTGAGGACTTTAGAGTTTTGTATAACTTGTTAACAGCTAAATGGTTAAAGCGCCGGTATAGTTAATGTATCTTCGGCTTTTTCAGGTTTGACACCACTGCTATAGAGCCTTAAAAATGAAACTATAAGTGTCCCCACTAAAAAGCGAGTGAAAACCTTTATCTGTTCTTAACCAAATCGTTTACGTGAATGTCAACGTTAATGCTAAGAGCCTTTACATCCTTTAAGCAAAGTGAAAAAAGGACAAAGAACTTAAATATATAAAACGTAATTATACCTACAATAATTTAAACCACTATTATCTCTAATAACAATAGTTATTAGCCTAGACCAATGCCAATTTTGAGCCTAATAGTATCGTAACGAATGATTTCATTAGTTGTAATTCTTTCCCTCTGAAATACTATATACTGCGAATAGCCTCTTATTAAGTACCTTGCTGACCCTATATCTGATATAATACCTCAAAACGTGTGGTTCACGTAACGATTATAAAGGTTAAAGGTGTATAAGAAGTCAGAGGCTTGATTAGGGCAAAGTTAAGAGCCTTTACCACCTAAAAGTTATAGGAAATTATGGTCGGCTAGTCATTAAGCCGCACTAGGATTATCATCTTCATGCTACTTAATTTGCTGATGGGTATTGGCGGCGTGAATTAACTTGTCGCCCTTAAAATTTACGATTTAATCTAAGTAATCCTATTTAAAAACAATGGGGTTTTAAACGTAATATACTGCCTTTTTGTTATTACGCTCGACTAAGGGGTGCCGATTTAACTAATAGTTAGACTTACTATAGATATAACATCTCTTACCACTATTACGACGATAGTACTAGCAGTTAACAAGTATATCTAAAGCTTAACTTTATTAAAACCAACGTAATTTCAACTTTTAGTCTAAGGCCGCGGTTGATAAGCTAAACCTTAAACGTTATAGGCGCCTGTATCTACGGTTGACATAGTTAACCACCGCAAGGTCTTTTTCATCCACGTCAATAAAGTTACCAGTTTAAAAGTACATATTAAACGAGTTTGGTATACGCGTTATTACGGTGGAAAACGAAGAGCGCAACTAGCTAAAAAAGCCTTCGTAAGTGGTATTTGGGCTTTATAAGGCGTATTTAAACTTGATAACGCCCGTAATTACTATCCGTACCTGTTTACGAAGTATGAATTCGCTAAAAAAGGCTTTCCCCATTACTTTATAATAAAACATTAACTTGTTAATCATTTGGTTAAACACATCTATCGGTGTTTTCTTCTCTTTTTTCTTAGCCAAATTTATTGCCCACCTTATAGCGGCTCAATCTGTATGGTATTACACGAAGTAGACGTCGTATTCAAAGTAGCTCTTTATATTATCGTAAACATCATGAAACGTACTTATTTGTGTTAGAAACGTTAGGTAATCGCCCTTAGCATACCTTGTGAGGATTCCGGAAAATAGTAAGTATAAACAAAAAAGTAAAACCTCCATTCACTTGCAGATATTTAGGAAAGTCATTATCTTAGTATCGAGAAGGTTATTGGGCTTTCTATTATACTTTTCTATATCGTCCCAGATCTTAGCAAAGTCCATAAGGAATTTATAATTAATGTTAACTATTTAGACCGATTTTAAAGGAAGGTTGCGATAATCATCCTAATCTTAATTGATGTTTTTCAACAATGAAGTTTTTAAGGCTTTTGAGGTACGGTATTAAGGGTAATTGACAGTTACCTGACATGAGGAGTAAAATCTTGTAATAAAACCTATGGTAAACTCTTATATATATAGGTAAATATAAAGGGGAAAGAGTTTAAGGGGCTTGGCAATCAAATTGCTAAATGGTGATAGGTATTTAAAAGTTTTAAGAGGCTTAAGGATTTCAAATAATTAACTGGTGTAAAGAGCTAACGTTAATACCTCTAACCGTATTTTCAGCTATTACTTTACGTGTTTTACCTCTGCTGAAGGCGTAATCCGCACTGTTATGTAAAGGTACCAAACTGCTGAACAGGTTGACAGGTTTCTTATTACTAGCGCATAAAGAGGCTTAACTTAACTCAGGGTAGGTTTAAGGCTCCTTCAATCGCATATAGGTTCGGTAGGATTTTTTTACCTCCTTTTCATTAGGCTGTAGGGTTTAAGGGCATTTTTCAAGTTGAGCTAGGTTGAAGAGTTCTTATAACAATTTTATAATGCCTTAAGTTGGCAAGTAAGTTTTTTACCGCTTAAATTCCACTTTAATCTCCATTTTAAACTTTGTTTAAACCATTTTTTAGATATTTATGGTCTAGTTGTTAAAGAGATTTCAGAAATTACTAAAAGAGTCATTAGGGTCGTCAGCATTAAAGTATTTAACGATATAATAACCGATAAAATTAGTAAAATGTGCTTCGGTTAAATTTTTATTAACGTTCCATTTCTAGAGATCATGATTGTAACATTTATTCAAAAGTTTTCTGATGGATTTAATTACTTCTTTAATAACAGGATCGGAAAAGGCCTTAAAGTAGGCGCTTGTGGTAGAAGTCTTGAGTTTTTGGCTTGTGTAGGACTTGGTAGGCGTGTAGGACGAAGAACTTAGTGATTTTGAGGTGTAGGAGCTTGGTGTTTTGTCGTAAAGTCGCGTGGAATCTTGGCCACTTGGCGATCTTGGGCGTAGGGTCGTGCGACATGGTTTTCTTAACGTAACTTGGTGTTTTTACCTAAAGTAGCGGATTTAACGATTAAAGTGACATCAAAAGTAAAAAAAAAAAAAAGTAAGGAAAATGTTTGGTGTAGCAGTTAAGATCAAAGGTTGTTGTTAGTGATAAAAGGCAAAAGTTATTTTTATAGTTGTTTGGCATAGTGACTCAGCTGTTTTTCTGTAATAATAGCGCCTGAAGTAATACTGACTTAGCTATTTACCAACTAACCGAATTTTGGGAATTCTAATAGTCAATCTCAACGTCTTTAAAAAATATTAATGAAGATTTCTTAGTATTTTCAATAGCAATACCGTCTCTACCTCTAGTTTTCTGTAAAGACTAACATAGCCTAAAGGTTTTCCTTACGTACTGCCGTAAAGACTGACATAGTAGTAAGAGCTCTTTTTAAGAATCTTTCCTCTACCTTAACATTAAATTAAAGAGTAATAACTGGAAAGTAACCTTTTCTTCTACTTAGCAAACTTCTGCTTAACTTAATAAGCACTAATTAGTATTGGTAAGGCTTTAAATATTATGACATTCTCGATTCGATTAGTCGAAGTAATAGTGTTATTACGTGGTCAAATGGTGAATGTATTATTCTAGGTTTGACAGACTGCTAGCCGGTCTGCACTGTAATTTGTATCGCTAATTTCATGAACCATGCCCTAGTGTGAAGTGCAGCGTACTGAACTCGACTTACACTTAATGCGGTAAGTTTCCACAAAGCAATACACTCAATTTGCAGTACAGTCAACTTTAATGTAGGTAAAGTTGACTTACTGCACTGCATGTAGTACTATTCTAACAAGAACAATGATTATTTAAACCGTTGTTAAGTTGATTACGTTTCAAATTATAAAATTTTATACTCCATTTCTACTGTACCTAGAATATATAATGATTCTCGGCGTTAATGTCGAATTCAACGTTAAAGAACTGGTTAAGAATAATTTGAGGTGCTTGTTCGCATCTAAATGAGGGTGTTTTTAATTTACACTTCAAGGTTTCTAGATAATCGTGTTAAATTTGATGTAGCTCGAGATATGCTAATTATACCAGCGTTTTAATTACCTAATGATCGATAGGGTATATAAAGTTATTTGGTTTACAAGGTATCAAAATATGGAATATTTTACTTGAAAGAGTATTAAAAAGTTCCGCAACTATTACCAAACGTATTTCTAACCACCTTGAGGATTTTGATATACATTAAAAAACATAAAGGATTTTAATTTCGAGATTTTTATTAATATATTTTACTTAGACAATAGACCTATTTTGTATGTTATTAATCTTCCAAACTCTTTCCACGAACCTAAATTTCTTAAATCCGTGTTAATGAAGGATATATGGGAAACGTTGAAGATGTTATGGATTCATATGTATTTGTGATTACTAGATATTGTTGTTCACCATACCGGTACCAATTTTATAGTAGTAAAGTTTTAGGCATACGCGAAAATAATAAGAATCCAGTGTGAACATGTGCCTATTAAAGCCTATTAAAGTATTAACAAGGTTAAAAAGGCATATGTATTACTTTTAAAGGCGTAGAATATCCTCCTATTGAAGATTAGAAGCTTTATCAACTACGAAGCACTCCATTAGATAGCGGGGAAGGGCTGTAATAGTACTATAAGCCATGACAGCTTAATACCAACATTATTAGTTTTTAAATTTATCCTCGTCTGACATATAAATCTCCGCTATCAGCAAGTACCCGGAAGAAAACTGCGGTGTAAGGCAAAGCTCTGGGGGAACTACGTTAGAACTTGGTACAGTGTCAAGTCAACTTCTTTAATATTAGAAACAGTCTTACAACAATCAATGTGTTGTTTTTGCCTTTGCAAAGTAAAGTTATCATATAGAGAGGACAAAGCAAATTATAATAGGCTACTTAATATTTTAAGTATCGCTAACTCCAAAGTCATTGTTAAAATTGCGAACGGTTCTGCGATGTTCCACATAATTTATATCGAACCCTGTATTAAGGCAATTGATAATAACAATAACGAAGGCGTTAAAAATCCCTAAGATAAGCGAATTAGCGAATAAATCCTCCCTCTTTTTGGAATCGTTATGCCTATAAAATGTTGATGATGTAGCTGATTACAAAAAAGAAGAAATATTAAGGATAGAAAATATTCACCGGGCCGAATCTATAATATTACTTAAGTTAGCAGAAAAAAAAAAAAAACGATTAAGATTTAACTGTTAAGCTTCAGGCACAAGGCGTTATCAAAATTTTCGGTAGACTTCTTGAAAAGAGTAGTTGAGTTAAGATGAATAGACTTCTGACTTGATGATTTATACAATTTGTATCCAAACCAGACATCAACATCTAAGATCCGAATATTACAATCTTTTAATCGAGGATTATACACAAAGTTAAAGGTAAAACTATATGATAGCCATATGAAAAATCACGCCTAATCGCTTAAGGATATGGTAATGAAATCAAATATTAGGCCCTTACGTAATAGGCAACGATTCAGAAAATCATCTAACTCTTAGTAGTTGTTTTGGTAGCAGATTTTCTAGTTAAGTCTAATAGAAAATGCACCTCTAATAGCCATGATATAACCTAAGCGTATATATAGTTAGCAACTAATCTACAAAGAATCGTCTTATTTAAATTATCACGAAACTCCATGAAAAATGCCTTACAGAAACGGTTATAAAAAATATTAAGTCACTATTTAGATTGGTTGAAATAGGCGTCTTTTGATTCCTGATCTACTAGTTGCACTTCAAGTTGAAGCTAAATATAAAATTTTCAACCTAAAATCAGTACCTGTTAATAACGTAAGACAATAATGATCACTTTGGCTTGATAAATATATAAACTAACGATAACTTTTTTGTTGTAATTGCTAACTTTATATTATTAGAATAATAGGAAATTGAAAATTCAAAATAATAAAAATATAAACTGGTAATAGCTTTGGTGAAAAAAAAATTATCTAGATTTCAACTGATTGTTAATTTTCAAGTATAATATTCATGATACTGATATCTACTTCAGCTTCCGTTGAAAAGATGATAGTGTTAACTCAACTAAAATTGACAAAGCTGACGTAACCAAGGCTCAAAAATACCTGAAACAACGCGCCCATGGTAATGACATCGCCACCTTACATCAATCGAAAGCATCTTACAACCTATCGATTGCGGTACAAACACAAAACCCAACCAATAAAAACTGTAACCAACTAAACAAAAGGCTGGAATAACAGATAGAAAATTTAGACCAGGGGATTAATATGATCACGATTAACTTATCGAAGCCCAAGTAAATTATTTTCATATACAACTGTTTCATAAACAATACAAATTTATCTTTACAAATCGGATACCCGATAACCATTATCAATAAAGAAAAAAAAAAACTTATTCAACATTAAACAAAAACCTAATCTATTAAACCTCTATTAAATACAAAAAGATTACTCGAAACATACTAACTTTAAAAGTTCACGGTATAATAACCGGCTTTGATATATTCATAACGATTTAAAAAAAACTCTTAATATTGTTACCAAACAATTGAAATTCCTCCAATCCCAGTAATAATATGTATTAGATTTAAAAGCTTATTTAAATGTTTTTTATAACTCGAAACTATCAATGAAGAACGCCTGATAATTGATATAATACTACTACATAAAACATATAAAAGCATGAAAATAAAAAAATCTGTTAATTTTTCATTTATTTATTTACTATGATCAGGGAGTGACCACCATACAGCTAATACAGTATGACCCTCGATAATGTAAAAATACATCCATATGCCGGTGGAAAGGCTCGCAACCTGAAATCCTCACCTTATACACACAACTACCACCCTATTTTGTTCCTCGTTTCTACGTTATAACTTTTAACCTTGTTGAACAGACTACCATATTCCTTATACTATATTTATATTAACTAAAAGATCTGTCCTCTAAACCTGTGGCTAACTTCTGAACCTTTCACTATATTTACTGTTAAATTCATGCTGAAGGAGCCTTATATCAACTTTATAGGTCACTGCTTCTTCAAGAAACTTTTTCTCGGATGAATGTAAATAGCATTCGTGAAGGTTTTATCCAAACAACCACACCGAAAAAGTATACCCATCACCAAGTGTATTAGATATTAGTTCTAAACTATATACCTGTAATATAAAAAAAGAGCCTTTTCCCACCGAACAAAATATCAAATAAACTCTTTAACAGAAATCCTAATTTGAAATCATCCTTTTAATCAAGGTCTTAAGGTAACTTTATAAGTTAAAGAACCGTATTATTGTACGGGCGTAAAAGCTATAACCTTAGCCGAGTCGTATTACACAGCTATCTCAGTCCCCATTTAACGCTTACTTGCATCAAAGATTTAACGACGGTCCTAAAAAAGTAAAGAACCTGTAAAAAAATATACCCTAGTTAAAAGCCCGTAGTGGTAGGGAAGATATACGTTATAATTCGGTGAAAATGTGTTTCGAAAATCACAACACGAGCTACCTTTTTGCCACGGACCGCAAGTCTAAGAAGTGTAAACAAATTGTAATAGAGGTATACTACTAAGTGGATGGTATACCGGAAAAGTATTTTATAGACAGTTAAAGGTATCTAAAGTATAGTCGAAGGCTCTATTAAGCGGATGAGGCGCCAGTATGGATAGCGATGGCTCAAGGATAAATAAATAAATAAAACCGTCAAGTGCGAGCGCTTATAATAAAAAACTTTTCTTTAAACTTTAAAACGCAAAAGGAAACAAACTTACATTACATTTTCAGTTAAAATTTAAGTCTAAAGGCCTCACTAAATGGGCGAGGCGCTGGTGTAGGTAATGATAGCTAAAAGATCAATAAATAAATCAATAAATAAAATCGGTAAGTACGAGCGCTTATAATAAAGGTCTTTTCTAGACATTAAAGCGCAAAAAGAATCAAACTTACAATATACAAGTTCAAGTCTAAAAGGCCACGTTGGTACAAGTAACGAGGGACGAATTCATTGGTTATAAAGGCTATTCTCTAGATACACCATTGCGCGGGTAGTGCGCCAAGCCGATAACGTTCTCTATAGCCAAAAAGAGGTCGCTGGAAAAGATTCAAGTGGTGATAAAGCCGATTAGTACTGTTGTAGTGGAATAGAAGGCATGTGAAGTAATGGTATTGAAAGCGGTTAGACCTGAAAAAGTAACTCGAAAGTAGGTACTATTAGAGTTTATAGTATAGACCTTCTACCTTCTTTAACAAGGTGGTTCGTACACCTATACCAAGAAAGTTGATGTAAGATCGAAGATGAATCAGGTAAATTAACAGGAAAAACAATTCTATTGATGTCATAACGAAATCATCACTTTATAAAACCTCCAAAAACTTTTAAACAATAATAGGCTAACTGTATACATTAAGAACTACATTAACAGGCTACTTAACAATGTTAAATCACGTGACTGTAAACAAAAATACTCCAACATACTGAAAAACTGCGAAGAAATTAAGGCCAACAACGTAATTAATTGGTATAACTTAGTTGGAGATTTGTATAAGTCTCTAACAAAAGACTTATTTGTGGGAATTAATGAAGTTAGAATTCGAAACCGTAGGGCAAAAAGAGGTAATTAAGGTTAATTTGAATGCGAAATTGACTAGGGTTTAGCTGGTTAATAACGAGTTCATTAATGGTAACCGGAAACGATTGGTCGACTACACTAACCTATATGCCCAAAATAAAAAGCCGTTCGTATTAGAACAGTATTAATCATAATGCAATAAGTCAACTTTACTTACGGTAAAGTTGACTATACTAACTGTAAGTTAAGTGTATTGTTTTATAAGCCTACTGTATTGACTGCAAGTCAAGTGAGGAGGGGGAAGAAAGAAAGTGGAGCTATGGGCGCGAATGACCCACTTTAAGGTGGCAAGCTACGGGGCGGAGGCCTGGAGGCATGCACGATGGTACGTGGCGTGCTAGGAGCGGTTTTTGCAAGATACTACTGTATACATTAGTACAAGAACTCTAGTCATAAGAAGGCGCGCTACAGAGTCTTAAGACATTGAGTATAGAGTATAGGAGTACTTATTGGCGTAAACGTAACCTTGTTATTATATAGGAGAAAGTTTGAAACTAGTACTTAAAACAAAAGGCTTTTCTGTTTTAGGATTTAACATATAGGCCACTCCGCATACAGGGGTCCTCTCACGACGCGTTTTAATAATAATAGGTTACGACTCACATGTATTTGCGCTTGTATGTATACATGCATATGCTTTTACGTGATTTTTTTACGTGTTTTATTTTCGTTTATCATCATTCGAGCTTTTCTCTTGTTACTAAAGCTTTATAAGACCCTATTTTTAAGGGTCCATATAGTTATATCTTCGGCGTAAGTAGACGTTGGGCGGGGACTGAGACGGCAACGTTACGTTGCCAAACTAGGGCTGTATTCTACACGCTTACGGGTCTCTGGACTACGGGGTACCCTAAGGTCTTGATTGGAGGGATAGCGCTGGGTCCCGCGGGCTCGCACGGGCCTCAACGGAGCCTGCGTTACGATCCCTCCCGCCGGTGTCTACAGGACTATTTCGTATCAGCTAGTGTAACTCTTGCAGTCGGCATTGCCCGGTGATAGTATTTTTTTTTTTTAAAAAAAAAAAACATTACAGTATGTGCCCACTTCACACTAGGGCACGGGCTAAGTAATTGGCCACACAAATTACTGTGCAAACCGGCTAGCGGTCTGCTAAACCTAGAACAATACATCCACCACTTGACCATGCAATACTACTGTTACTTCGACCATGCAATACTACTGTTACTTCGACCACGTCTCGAATCGACAACGTTGCAACGCCTAAAGTCCCACCAACAGTAACCAATTTTATCCCTTAATTAGCATAAGACACTTGACGACTTTTTAATAATTTCACTTTCATTAGGGGATACGAAGGCGTCCCTAGCAAGTCTGGTCCCATGAGTGAGTAAAAAACCTATGCCGTAAAAGTTTCTTTGTATTCTGTGCTCCAATATCCACAGGGGAGAGCGCCCCCCCCTAACTAATGCGACGATACAAAAAAATCATGTGACTAATAAGACCGACAATCGTCATGACAAAAACATAGGGGTTATCCAATCTAATTTGTAAAACTCGGGGAAAGTCTAGAAGTATTATAAAAAGCAAAGCAGGTGAGTGCAACGGGTTTAAACCCACAACTTTGGGAAAGGTAGGCCAGGTGTGTAACCATCACACCATGCACCCGTGTGCGCCGCCAAGCGCGTTAGAGATCCCTCCCCCCACCTCCTTTTTTTTAAATTTGAAGTTGACATGGATCGGTTGGCTTGCCTTACTGTGGCGACCTCAGACACGATGTTTCGGCGGCATCCCATGTGATCATATCGGCCGTAGCCTTTTACTATGCAGTACCAAGTAGGGAGTTAGGTAGGCATTGCAACATGCCTACGCCTATGGGCATCGCATTGCAAAGCGATATCAGTCGCTTTGAACTGCAATCTCGTTGGCGTTTGCATCGCAATATCAAACTGGCCTCGAGGCGAACGAGTGACTTTGCGTTGCTAATGCGGTTGACTGCAAGGCGGACTAGCGCTCTAGTCGCCCAAGTTGGCTATTTCCTAAGCTTACAAAGTATGTGACTTACAACCCAGTATGTAGTGAATTCATGACAGTCATGCTCTACCAATTTTTATGGCGTGGCGTGGCGTGACATGGCTTTTCTCTTGGAACTGTTCTGGACGTACTGGACCACTAGCGTCTAGCTTTTGAAGGTGTGTCGTGATTATGCGGAACTATCTGGCCCGCGGAATATCTATCTCTATCCAATGTCAGCCCAGTCCTTGCCCTGCCCATTCTCCCCTTTTCAACCCCCGTTCCATGATTTCAAAAATAGATTGACCATCCAGCTATTCTACCATGGGTTGTATATGTATTGTAGCTTGTGGAATGGGATGAAATCTCATGTCCGCCAAGCGGCAAGAGTAACTTAGAATCAGTTGATTGTGGAGTGCCCGATTCAGACTAGGGCACGGGCCAAGCAATTGGCCATACAAATTACTGTGCAGACCGGCTAGCGGTCTGCCAAATCTAGAACAATACATACACCACTTGACCAATGCAATACTACTGTTACTTCGACCACGATTCGAATCGACAACGTTGTAACGATCTAAGGCCCTATCAATACTAATCAATGTTTATTGGGTTAAACACAGATTAGCTAAGTAAAAGAAAAAGCTACTTTCCGGTTACGTTTTACATCCCTTTTAGGCCGCGTTATGTATAATACACTTTGTCAAAGTATATCTTATAACGTAACACGTTATTATATACTTTACAAAAGTGCAGCTTATATTATGACACGTTACCATGCAATTTGCAAAAGTGTACTTTATAGCGTAATACACTGCCCTATAACTTACTAGGTAATCTCTATAAATACTAACTATAATGATATATAATAATATCCACAGTTAAGTTTTTTTTTTAATTCAAAATTAGGGAAAACGATTATATTTGATAATATTCTTCAAAGCTCGGTATTCGTCAAAAAACCAACACCCCATATCCTTGTTTTCAAAATGATACTACTAGTATCGTTTTTGATAAAAAATTCATTGAAATTTACCACTTATTTATTAATTTCGTAACCTAATATTGAAGTTCAAGTACAAACTTTCGTAATATAAAATATTATAGCTCTCAAAATTTATCCCATAAAAATTATCTTCGTTTAATGAAATATTAATATAGTATTTAAATTTCCCTCGATATAGGATTAAGCTATTATTACCTCTTTATTAAAAAATCGTGGAATTCCGTTAATTTGGGTAGGAAATGAAATTAATACTTTTCCTATTTTACGACTGATAGTGCCTTCAACTGTAAAATCCACATTATTTCGTAGAGGGTTATAACGAAAATTAACTGTAACGTATCCCTTATACGTTAAATCATTTGTTAAAATCGGATTATTAAATTAATATTTTTATAATACCCCCAATATTCCACAATTTAGGGCGGAATATTACTATATTCATTACACATCCTTTAAATAATAAACTATTAAGAAAATCATATTAACGCTTAAAGCTACTTATTAATATGATATTTATGATATATCAAAACTCATATACCACGTTATTCCGGAAATAATATATAGTGATATCGAAATCGAGTATTGATTAATATCTGCGGAAAACTTAGCTTTACAAATAATATATATATTCCGTTATATCCCTAATAATATACTGAAATTTCGAAGATATAATAACCGAATTTACTTTTTCTCTAACCATTATATCAAAGCCTCGCTTTTAGATATAATAATAATTTCTGCTATAATAGTAATAATTACAATACAATCGGTTAACTTTATTTACAGTAAAGATGACTATACAAACTGCAAGGTGAGTGTATTTTTTTGTATTGGCTTAATGTATTGGCTATAAATCAAGTACAGTGCGCATTCACTTCATATTAGGGTATGAGCTAAGTAATTAACCATACAAATTACTGCGCATACCAGCTAGCAGTCTATCAAACCTAAAACAAAACATACACCATTTGATCACATAATACTACTGTTACTTCGACCAATCGAATCGATAATGTTACAACATCTAAATTCCTACTAATATTGATCAGTACTTACTAGGTTAAGCAAAAATAAGCTAAATAGTAAAAGAAGTTACTTTTCAGTTACTCTCTACATTAAACGAAGGCTAAGGTAGAGGAAAGATTTTTGCGAAAGGCCTTTACAAATTTCGTCGGTTTTTACGAAAATAAGAAAAAAAAACTTATGGGCTGTGTCTATTATCACGACAGCTAAGAGGAAGCGATGGTATCGCTATCGAAAAAACTAAGATTTCTTCACCAAAAATCCTTCTTAAAAACGTTAAAATTACCCATCATAAGTTTCAAAGTTTGGCAAATTGATAAACGACTAAGATAGTACTACTACGTGTGTAGTAGCATAAAGGATTGACATGTATGCTAAGTATGACTTATACTGGGGAAATAGCTACCCGCTGTTATAGAAGGGATGTCTAGAGGACAAAGGGGTATCTGTAACACTAGCCAGATTAGAAACATCAATACAAATCCACCTTTACACCCCTCAAATACCTCTCCTTAAGGATCTCATTTCAATTGTAATCGGGTACTAATACTACATAAACGACTAAGCTTCACAGCCTACAGCTTTTCACTTTCGACCTCTATCAATAATAATAAATGACTTTTAACCTTATCCTTAATATCAAACCTTGAACTCTAATTCAATCTTTATCTTTTTTTCTCACATCAATTTAATTATTAAGATCGCTACTCTAAGCGAAAATACTAAGAATTGTCAAAACGCATGAAAAAGGTCATGTCGCGCGATTCAACGCTAAATCGCCAATTTTCTACGAGACTTTACGTCAAAACAGCATACCTTATTAATCCTGGCCTACCTTTTTGCCGCATCCCTCGCTATCACCACCGATCACACCGCTACCTCCTTTCCCCTTTTCTTACCCTCTCCTCCTTCTTTTAACTTTGAGGAGGAGAAGCGAAACGCTTTAAAGTTATAAATCTTACCTTTTCCCTATGAATCTTTGTATCCATTATTTTAAGATTTGTTAAAGCCTATAAATTAAATTAAATAGCTTAAAGACTTGGTTAAATATAAGATTAAAACCTATAATATTTTAATATAGATACTTTGAAAAGAAGTTTCTGATAATATCTGTCATTTCGATTAATACCAGTTTTTTCTAGTTCTCCGTTTAGGAAATTTAAGTCGATGTCGATTTGATTGATATTCCATCCATAGGAAATAGTTAGTATAATAAATTTCCACATACAAGACTTTGCTATAAAAACAAAGATTTCTTTATAGGTAATATTATTCCTTTATTAAGATCCTAGATTTATAATATTAATTTTATATCTTTCTTTCTAACTTTTAAAATTAGTTTTAACTTTGGTTAACTTTTTTACGGTTAGGACGTGGCGTATAATATCCCTCTTAATAGCTTTAAAAACTTTAAAGAATAGAAAACTCCATATTTCGCCATAGAGAGCTTTTTTTCAGTGTTTAGCATCTAAGCCTTTTAAAGCTTCCTTTATAATCACTGTTTTTCTAGTTTACTAACTAAAAGCATAAATTGGACTATGTCTTTATTAGTAATTCTATTTGCTTGCAGATTTGTGGACAAGTTATTTACTGTTTTTATGATATTTTTCAAATACTCTTTATTAATTTGGAAATTATAGTTGCCGTTATAAAATTATAAGGAATATCAACCTTAATAAATTTGATATTCTTTTTCTGTCACAACTGTCTTATGAAGTCCGGTAATAGAAATTTCAAAACCTATTAAGTTAAATTAGCTGTCAAACCTTTTCATTAAGTTTCCCGGCCGGTTAAGTAAATAAACTTTAATTAAATATTAATGTTTGGTAATATTAGAAAACTACTACAGAAGAAGGATTCCCCTTACTCCTTTAGATAAGTCTTTCAACTTTTCACTTGTTTTGTGAAAGGTATGTGGACGATAATGGTAAAGTCAAAAGTAAAGGTAAATTTAACTTTTGGTTTATAGCCCTTATATACTTTCATTATACTATAAACACCCTTATAAAGCGTAGTGTATTGGATCTTATATCTGTTGTTAACCGTTAAATTGGACATAATAATGGCTATTTGAAATAAGTAAGGATATAGGTGATATGTTATTTCTTTTAGCAATGGTTTAGGTCCCTATTTTATTCAAAATTACTTTGTTAGAACGTTTGGAAATACCATCGTCTTTAAGGGTATATAACAACGAAAACTTAAAGGTAAAAACGTGGTCGATTGATATTTTCATAAGTGAGTAGTTAATAAGCTCTTTACTTCCATAGGGAATTCAAAGAAATTCTATAGTATAATTTATACGTTAAATTATTTCATTTTATATAAAATAAATAGTTTTCATTCTTTCTACCTGAGGATATAAAAATTGTACTATAAACGTTATAGCTATTAGGTTATGGCATTCGCCTTTAGGGCTAGCAATTATTATTAAAGAGTTTTTAAGAGTTTAAATCATCATTCTTTTTGGGGAGTATCGTATTGAAAACTTGGCCGTTTACGAGTGCTTTTGAAAAATTACAAGGAGTATAAATAAAGTCAAAATACTTTATTTTCTCATCATTTTTCGGGTCGTCCAATAATTTAAGTAATTATTTTACTAGCTTTGGGCTATTGTAACCAAATCTTGTATAGTAAAGAGAAGTATCGAAAGACTTGGTGAAAGATATCGAGATTACGTTAAAATAGAATTATTATATAACTTGAATAATAATATAGTTGTTGGTTACACTAACAACTGTGTTTTTAGTTTTTAAGTTAATGAATGATAAGATTTTAACTTCAATGCCCAATCTATAAAGCTTGAATAGGTTAGTTAGGTTCATGAGAAACTTGGGGTAATAAAAAAGGTTGAAAAAAGTAAAGGTACTATAACTGTAACTTTTTTCAAACTTAAACGATATATAAAATTGTTTATTACCCATAGGCTAAATATTACTACACCGTATTTATCATCCGGTATAGTTTTCGCCTTATATTTCGAAATATAAAAAAACCCCTTTATTATTACAAATATGATAGGATAAGACTAAATTAACTCTAATGGAGTCTCGAAACTCTATTATATTAAATGTGAAAAATAACATCATATAATGGAAAAAAAAGGAAAAAGCTTATAACTTAACGTTAAGTTTTGAAAAATTTACGTTAAAAGTATAGCCTATACTATGATAATACCTGCATCGATTCGACCTTTAATTAATCGTTTTGTCGGATTAACGAAAAAAGTAGAGCTATAGATATTACCATATATCCTTATAGTTGCTTAGTACCTACACTGCATAATACACTTTTGCAAAAGTGTATGATAACGTACTTCTCTGCAAGGTGCATTCTTGCAGAGTGCATAATAGTGTGCTACTGGCTGGAAATAGTATTTGCAGAGTGCACGATAGAGTAACACTGCCCGGATTAGAGGTTTATAACCTTTCACTTATGATATGCACTCTTTTAATGCTTTTTATACCTTTAATAGCTTACTTTACTATTACAATACCAATCTTTACGATTACTTATTTTACTTTTTTATGTTTATATAAATTAATTAAGACTTTACAAACACTAATTAGTAACCGATTAAGTCGATAATATCAGTTGAGGAACGGAAGGAAAAAACAAAGTTAAATACTTATAGCGGAATGTAATAAAGGTCCTAGTTATTTATACTTTAATATTACGATTTATAATAATTATAAGGGACTGTATAATTACATGGAAGCGACTTTGAAACTCGACGCGTAGTAAGACTATAAGATTCGAAATAACTTTAAAAAGAACTACTTTAATATGATATTATTGACTAGTTGGTACTATGTTTACTAAAAGCTCCATTACGTTACCCGTTAACTTGTTTTGGTTCTTTAAATGTACACAGGTACTTTTTAAAAAGCGTTTCATTATGTATAAGGCCACGCAGGCCTACCAAGTTTCAAAACCTTTTGTTAGAACCCGTCGGACCCGAACGTAATATCTAGATCATTTAAGAAATTTAAGATCGGCTAAGAAGTAATATTCACGCCGCTTATGAAACTTAAAAGAGGTTACAATATAGCACCTAAACCGCTTACAAATAATAAGAGCGTCTATAACACGACATTTAAACCACTCACTAAATACGAATTAAGTTTTATGCACCGATTTACATATATAAACACCTCCCTATATCCCTTTTCTTCCCTTTTTCCATTTGCCTCATCCGCCCCACATCGATTACTCTATACCATTTATTTTAAGTTTAATATTTTCGACGTTTAAGTTTTGTAGCCGTTTGACCAATGCATAAATTATTATTTTTTCAACACTTGGCAAATATTAAAAGAACTAATTTGAGACGATTGAATAATTTGTAATGACGTATTATCTACACTTAATTTATATTTTACTTGTATTGGCAAACGTCAAACGCTTTATTTTGACCACGTTGTTATACCTTATTTACTTTGTATTTCCGTATTTGTACGCTTTTTATTTTTGGTTATTTGGACCAAACTACTTTAATTTCTTTATTTCGAACGTATATGAACCCTATGCATTACGTAAAACCAATATTTAAACCTCTCCAATATTTTAGGTCCATGTAAAAACCGCTTTCCTTACTGCTTTGGTATACTTTACACTTGTAAAGCTATGGCTTTACTGGTAACAAATCTGGTAAAGGCTAACGAATATATAAACTACCTGTTCACGAATACGTCGTTTCGTAGTATTATTTTATATCATTTGGACCTTAACATGTAAGATAATAAGAACGAGGTACCGGTGGAGAATTCAAATACTCTTGCAGTAAATACGTACGTTATTAATATAATTTTAACTACTGTAGTGGCAATATTAAAGAGCTCGACTTATTTGATAATTTTATGGAGGTTTTTGTCGATTGAACGCCAGATATATGGTGTGCTATTGATAGTACAATTTCCAAAATACTAGAAATATAATTATAGAGTAGAGGTATTAATACGACCGGTGGTAATAATAGTCGTATTACAAATACCTTATTAGAAACAGCCTAACTTACGTAAATTTAGAAGGAGACTAATAATAAGGTGATGTAAAGGAATTTTGTAAATGGATATTGGCTGAAAAAGCGTTAGTATCACCTTTTTGAAAAGATAAGCAACGAGAAAAGTCTTTTGAATACAAAGAACGGGACGCTTAGCGAAACTAAACGCGCGTCGCGAAGTAGAAAAGGAGCTTGAAAAGTCGACGGAAAAGGAGGGACTATTATAAAGATTATCTATAACTCGGGAAAAATACGAAACCTTTATAGAACGCAATTTTGAATAAAAAATAAGGTAAGATTACGCTTTAAATACCGTTAATAAATAATTCGGCTATGATTAAAGCGGCCAGGGTAAATGAAACGGCAAGTTCGGAGATAATATAAGCGGCGTAAGACGTTAATATGTACCCTGCAGACTAATGCCCGCCTAACAAAACCTTTACCATAACCTTTCGCTGCATCTTTTCCCCGTTGAAAAGAGTGATTTTACCAAGTTTACCAACTTCGCCAGGCTATGGTATAAAGAAGAGAATTATAGCAACGAACAATACGATGTGCCTAATAATAAAATACGTATAATGCTGAATACATGTAAAAAGTTAGATATTGAACCGTCCTAATTTTACGTTATTTGAACCGGAATACTACTTGTGTAAGCTATAAAAATGTTATATATACCACCTTACGTAAGTAAATATATTTACGAAGTATTATAACCACTTAAAACCTTATTTTAATATAAAATTTCAATTTGAAACTTTACGATAAGAACTTAACTAGCATCACTTGGGAATCCGTGAAGAATTAACATAAAAACGCTAATCAAAACCTATAAAAAGTGTTTACTGTTTTATTACAAAATTTCTGGAAGTGTTAAACTCCATTTAAACCAGAATGAAATGCTAATAAACTATTTATCTAATTAGTCATGAAAGTATGTTCAAAACTCTAAATTTCGGCCTTATATTATTTAAACCCGTAAATAACTTGAAATTGTTTTCAACAAGTTTCAAAATATAGGTCGAAATCTTTATACGCCGATAGACGAATTTCGAATTAGCATTTGTAGCCGATAAAAATAAAGGTAAAAGCTAGATTAGTAGTCTCAGCCTCGCTAAAATCATTTACTATATTTTAAATCGAAGGTTTAAAGTATACGTAAAGCAAAATAATCGTCCTAAATACGGCTATTGAAAAGATAGGAATTGGAATGGGAGCCTTAGACATAAAAGGTAAAGTAGTGACTGTCGAGGACAATTCGATGGTTTAGGGCAAAACTTACTTCGCTTATAGCAATACCCATGAAAAAGTATACAAAGCTTTACAGATTTCCCAAAACATTATATTATATGAAGAAAACCCAGCTATTAGTTTACCAACCACTTAAGATACGAGTAGATTCGCATTAAATGATAGTTTTAAGCCGATGATCTACGTAAATACCTGATGAAAACGAATTTCGTAATATATGAAACCGAATGCAAAAGTGTAAAGAATAAGTTGAATAGCTACCCCTACTAATATAACTATGGAAAAAAAAAACTTTAAAATCAATGATGTTTACTTAATTTGTTAGGATAACGAAAATGTTTAGCTAATTTTTGTAAGCCTATAGATTGCCTGATTCTTGTATAATATATGTTTAGATTACGAAAACGGCGTGTTAAACGCCTATATAACGTTATAGTTTATTTTTTTGAGCGGGTACGGTGACCGATTTTAGGGTATTATACCTAATACTGGCGTGGCCGAAATTTCAACCGCTGGAAAACAAAAATTCGTTGCGTTCGTAGCGAAATTTCCGAAATTTTCGTTTGATTGAATAGAAAAATATCGAGAGATTCTATTAGGCAAAAATCAAAGGTCATCACTTGGAACGGTTGTTGTAAATACGCGATTCGGACCGGTTAAATTTTACGTAACAAACTTTGAAATATTAGTCCTATTTTCATTAATAAATATAGATAAGTAAGGAATCGAGGTTCGAAATATGACTAACTAACTCATTCGCGATTCTAATAGCGTATCCGTAGTCATAGTTTAAGTTCGACTGTTTATAGTTTTTCTTCGAAATACGTATAATTAAAGCCTTTTATCGAACATAACCGAAATTACAGATATCATACCGCCGATTCGGATATTTAGTTATGAAACGTCTTTTACGGCTGCTTTATAGCGTAAGCCATAGGTATATAGAAAAGAAAACACTTAGAACTATTGAAAAGTTTTACTATAAGTACCTATTATACTAGTAGGCTCTACGGAGGTACAAATTTCACCTTTAGAATAATGTAAACTTCAACTAAAAGGTGATTATAGATATAATATACCTTAATAACTAATTAATAATATATGCTGTCAACGTAGTAATATTAATTTTTGGCGCGAAGTTTCTGCGAAGCGCTTTCGTTATAAACCATTAGGATATTTTAGTTAACTATTAGTAAAACATTTTTCTAGAGCTTTCGGCCCGGATTACTTACGACGCAAGTATAGCTTTCGAATTTTTTAAATGGTGTATTAAATTTAGGATTTCTGGTAACAAGTGCAAATAAATGCCCGTAAAAGTACCATAAGGTGTTGGAAAGTATAGATAGTATTATGGACTACTTAAAAAGGCTTATATATTACAATTTTCAGAAGCTAAAAAAGACTTGTTTTAAGGAGTATATATTATCAATGGCGGTTGACGCCGTTAATAACAATTTCGGCCGGAGTGTATTAATCCCTACGCTCCTTATTTTTAGCGTTCATATAAGGATTTATATTAACTTTGTACCATCGTTAACTATTTTATAATGGTTGAGTGTTATAGCGAAGGTTATGGTAACATTGCGTATTTTACGAGTAAAAAATTATGTTTTAAAAGTATTGGTTATAAGGAACATCCTACGTCAGAAGGGTGGTTTAAACTTACCATTAAAATTTAAAGTCCTGGTTTGGAAAACCAAAGACGGAAGGATTGGAATTTGAAAAATTAATGGATTTAGAGGCTACGATATGTTTATTAATTTGTTAAATGGTATAATTTTGTTTCGTTAGAAATGATACGAGAGTATAAAAGAGATAAAATAGAAAAGAGGAGCCCTGAACTGTAATCTAATTAGCGGTATAAACGGAGTAACTTTTACGATAACGGATTGAAGCCGTCCCTCAATTCTATACAACTTTTAGATCGTAGTTTTGAATAGTTACTACTATAAGAAAGTAGCCTGCTTGTATTAATACTACCAACACCTTGTCGCCAAGATTGCTTATTAGGTTCGAAAAATAATATATTTTATTATCATTTGTAAGAAGATGGCAGACGATAAGTTTAATTTGATGCTTTGCCGTAAAGGTATTATCACTTTTTTAGGTACTCTTTTTGGATGATTTACCTAAATGGAAATCTTTACCTTAATCAAACGAAGTATTGTTCGCTTCGAAAAGTTCGACCTCGAAATTTATAGCGTTATGGAATATGTCCTACACACTTCGTATACGAAATGAAAGATAAGACCAGAAAAGTATACAAATATATTCGCCTTATTATAAAAGGGTATAACAACAAGAGCAAAATGGATACTATAAATTATTCGCCTACTTTATAACGGGTAAGTCATTACTTGTTTCTTACGTTTGTAATCTTTTTTAGTACCTTTTATAACTTATAAATTAAACTTCGTAATATTAAGTAGATTAATATAAAGTTCAAGGATTGGATTAAACAGTGAATTTACATCGATATACCTACGGATCTTAAAAAATACCACTTATCTGGAACGATTTTACATATTATAAAACCGCTTTCAAATCTAATTGAGTCTAGTGTATATTAGTATAACACTTATTAAAGGTACTATAGAGAGCGAATCGATATAAATACCTTGACTTTCAACACATGTTTATTAGTTTGAGTAGCTCGTTTTAAAAGCTTTATATTAATTTGTAATTCAACAGATAATATGTTGATTTTATTTAATACATCGTTTTTAGTATTTAAAGAGAGGAAGTTTCTAAATTTCAGCTTAAAAGTATACTGAAAGGTATCTAATAATGAAACATATAAACGACTTTAATAACGCGATAATCACTTTTAGAACCAGTGTTTTGGGCCTTGCGTAAAAGATGTTATTTAATATAATACCCTGGTCGTTTGAGATAGTATTAAATAAGCCGATGAATACAAATATTAGCGCGTTCGTGGCGTATAGGTTGCTTTAATAGTGTAACCAGAAGAGGTGCTTAACTTTTTAGTCGTCACGTAATGCTAAGCTACCCTTTCGGACTATATATATAAGGTTTTTAACAAGCGTTTTATGTGGAAAATTCATAACTTTAAGCGCGGCTTACAATTCTTGATGTTTAAAATACGGATTTTAAAGCTATTCATTTTTGTGAACGGTTTCTTCGCTAATCATACCGATTGCACATCGTAAATAGGGTTCTTTTTCGTTATTAGTCAAGAAACGTCTGTTTAAAACGGGTTTACGCTTTGTGGAAATATTATTTATTAAAGTTTAAGATAATGTAGGCGGATTATATAAAGCGTTTTACCTTCAAAAATTTATAGTATGGTTAAAGGATTCGATTTGGGAATTACTATAGTAATAAATATCCAGATAATTATGTGAAACTTTGATTTAAAGTTTTTCCCTTTTGTCGTTTATACTAACTCCTTTTCGCTTTATAAATACCTGAGTAAACTTGGTAACACGAATGAGAAACACTTTATAATTAATATTATAACTTTGCGCGAATCATATAAATACCGCGAAATCAAAGAGATACGATAGATTGATAGAATATTAAAACTGATAAATACGATAACTAAAAGAGCCCCAAATAGAGTATCAAAGGCGTTTATATTAATGAATATTTTTTGTTATTGATCTTACAAAGATTTTACAATCTCATTTGATTTTTTTTCTATGCCTTATTTTTCTTCAATTTTATACGATTACATTTTTTTGAAAATTTTCAAGTGGTTCAAAAACCGTTATTCATGACTCTCACCGCATTTTGATGAGGTATATATTGTTTTTCCCGCTGTTATGTATTTTTCTTTGGTTCGAAATCCGCTATTTGTACCGCTGTTATAAAACTTTCTTTTGTTTGGATATGTTATTTCACACCACTTTGAAAATATTGTTTCTTTTCATTTTATATATTTCAAGTTGATTGAATATACTTTCATTATTTACGTTTCATATTTTTAACTTTCAATACGATTTTTAAAGGGTTATTTTAATATTATGTAATGTTCTATATTATGGTCGTTGTAATGATCTCACTAAATACCCGTGAGTATATAGAAGGTGTCAGAGGGTTTATATTATCAAAAAGGAAGCAGAGGTGCTGAGTGAACAATATCGCAACCGTACAAGTAATGATTAAAAGCCGTGAAGCTATTCAGAATATACTGAGACTGAATACTTAGATTAACAACTGAAGAGCTATGAAGGAAATACTATCTATGTGGTGCTGACCGTGTCTTTATATCCTATGGACTTCATACCATCTTCAGTACTGAGGCTCACTGGTATTCACTGAGGCTCAGTGAGCACTTGTGATCTAGATAACCCTAACCCTGGAGTGTTGCCTAGTCTGGTGCTGATAAAGAGATGTTCCCCGCCTGATGTGTTGGAATTCAGGCTCTCGGTAGCTTAGCTGCATGCTGGCCTGTTTCCTGACCCGCCAACGTGCTTGAGTCATAACAGCCGAGTACGTCGGCTTGGCCGAAAAGGGCAGTTACTTATTATTAAAAGGAGAAGGAAAGGGCGACGGTGTCGCATCCTTATTATCCTTTTTATAGCCCTCTTTTTTTATGTTATCGTTATCGTTATCGTTATCGCCGTTATTAATACCGTTATTGACGTTATTAGAGAAGTGGTCCCGCGTTTTGAATTATATATCTTTAGGTAAAGGCACGGGGGGTTTTTAATTGTTTTACGAAGATGCGAGATAACGTCATCGAATCTGCCTACGTAGTATATACGTAAGCCCCGTTTTTCAAGCTGTAATAGCGGTTGTCAACTCTTTAATCCTCTGGTTAAAGTTTACTACTAATTAGTATCGACTTATTTTAATTAGTTATAACAGTAATTTTTTTTACAATTGACCTAAACGATAGATTTGTAAAAGTAAATGAATTAAATTCACTGTTGAAATATAGGTTTACCATAAACTCATTATAAAGCTGAAGAATATGTAATATGGTTTTGGTTTATGGCTTTGGGATTATCGAAATAAGGGCATATTCATTATTAGTTTATTTATAACGGTAATAGTGAATCCACCGACCCTCGTTTTAGTAGTAATTATTAATAGACTTATCCGTGGCCGCGAACGCGATATACGATACGTAGGGCGTATTTTTTATAGTCCGACCTATGGTAGTAGGCTAAGTAGGTACCAATTAGAGTTTACTATTGAGGTACAGGTGGAAGACTAGAAGAGGCTACAGTAGCCATTCGTGCTGGACCTATGGGCATGGAAAGTGTTAATCTCATCACGTGCCCTCGTACGTACCATATGGATACCATACCCGGTTTACACCCAGACTAGGCCCGCATTAGGTATCACACATCCCGTTACTTGTATAGTTACATAACTTATAGACTTAATAGTTAATGGCACAAGCTCATAACATACCATCCTTTTCCTTAAACATTATAAGAGTCGCGGAGTCTTATTAGTTAAACGTGAAACGCGGGTTATATTTTCCTAATACGTGTGTCGGTAATAAACCGGATGCCAGCCAGTTACATACATTTCAACGCATCGTATTACATATTAGCTGGTTTAATTCTAAGTCGCTGACACCGTATAACGCGCTCTTTAAGGCACTGTATAATATATCGCTTTTATCGTCGGTATGGTATAACATGTCGTATAATGCATCAACTGGTTAAACTTAAAGTTATTAATTCTATATAACGCACCCCTTAACCTACGATATAATATATCGTTTTTACCACCAGTATTATATAATAATTCCTTTAATATATCATATAATATATCGCTTCTACCATTGATACCATATAATACACCTTTAAAAGTACCGTATAACGTATAGCATTTTATGATTCCGGTCCGCTTATATTTATAAATACGGCTTTATCTTCACCGCCAAAACCTCCCTCTTTTTCTTTCTACCCCGTTAGTCTCCTTTCGTTATCTTTTACTATACTATACCTTTGGTAATGGCCTTATAATAACTACATGTTTCAGAATTTCATTTTAGACTTTAACTGTTGGTTAACACTTCATAACTTATTAACCTTTTTCTCGTTAATATAACCAATATTTATAATAAACTTAGCTTAAATATACCGCCATAGGCGCTTTTTGTGAAAAAAATTAAACATTACATGAAATATATCGCCTTATTATATTTAAATACCTTACCATAAACTGTATTTTATTGCTTCCTCGCGTTATAAACGACCTACTTATCCTCGGCGATAATAAAGATAAAAGTAAACTTTTCCCTTCACAAGAGAAAAACGTTGATATATCTTATATTAATAGGTATTTCAGCTTTAACGTCCCTTTTATTCATGATCGTATTTGTCGTACGTAAGGTTATCGTATATATCAGAAGGTATATAATGAGGTAAGTTTAAGAAATTTACTTTTTAGGGAACACGACCGAAATTTGACCTCGTTTTATAGTATATTTAAAAGATAAGGGCCTTTGCGGTTACGCCTTATTTACGCGCACTATTATGGTAATTCTTCATTATTGGAATAGCTATCAAATGCAGTATAGTCAACTCAACTTTACTTGCAGTAAAAGTGACTGTATATACTGAAAATTAACTGTAATTTGTGGAATTTGAATACACTGCACTGCAAGTGCAGTTCAGTAGGTGCTCACTTCAAATTGGTGTACAGGACAAAGCGTTTAGGCATACAAATTAGTATGCAGACCACTAGTGGTCTTCCAAACTTAGAAAACACACCTCAATCAAAAAAATATCAACGAAATACCATTTTCTTCGACCACTGTGATTCGAATCGACTACATTACAACGATAATGGCCTACCAACACTAATCAGTTCTTATTAAGTTAAGCACAGATTAGCTAAGTAAAAGAAGAAGCTACTTTCCGGTTACGTTTTATAATTGTGTAAGGTAGAGGGAAGATTCCTACAAAAGGCCCTAAGACTACGTTTGCTGTTTTTAGGTAACTAAAAACAAGACTTTTAAGTGCGTTTGCTATTTATAGAACTCAAAAGTAGCAACGGTATTGCTATCATCGAAAACACTAAAAAACCTTTACTAGACCAGTCCTAAAGAAAAAGTGTTGATATTAACCGTTTAAAAGTCTCTAAGCCATCAATTTGTCAAAAGGCTAATTTAGTACTATTACGGCTACTACTTCAGGTACTACTACTACAAATCGCAAAAACGACTAAACCATACGACCTTTAACTTATATCAATTTTGACGGAGAACCTACTACTTTACATCACTCTTTTACCTCCTACATCTTTTAATCTTCGTTATAATGGCTTTAAAGCATGTTGGATTTATCACTATCGATGACCCTACCAGGAAGGAGGAAATTGAAGCCTTCAAAACCACTTTTATTAAGTATTTCGATAACTATCTTTAAATTAAGGATGTTAACAAAGACTTTACCATTGAACACCTTACCAACTAAATCGGTTACTTAATCCTTTCCGTTAAAAATAACGATTAATATACGAGCATTAAAGCTTCCTTTGATTACATCGAGTTTTTGAAGGACTGGACCCTCATTATATATATATATATATATATATATAAAAGTCAGTAAAGCTAAAGTTAAGGGTCGATCTATACAACCGAGGGATTTTACTACCCTTAAAGGTCGGTAAAAACGACAACCTCGCCAACGTACTTTATGAGTGCACTATGGATAAAAACTCATAATAAACTCAAAAAGATAAAGAAAAATCAATTGCTAGCAATAATAATCTTTAACGCCTACACACTCGTTCGTAAGAACCTACCCAAACTTAAATAAATGAACTTAAAGAATCAGTTAATTGAAATCCTGCAAGCCCTCAGATCCATTAGTTAATTAAGTAGAAACCTCGACGAACCCTTTAATCCTAAGAGGATTATCATTAAGTTCACCATAACCTAAACCCATAAGCCCATTTCCCACTAGCTTCTCAATACGACTATTTTTAACAGTAAAATTAAGGAAACACCGGCTTTATATGCGAACCTACTATAACAACGACCACTAGTTTTTTCCTTTGAAACTTAACTAAAAGTAACTACCCTATCCACTAACACCAGTAATAGCCTTGGTCTTTTCCTCAGTTAAGTGAAAAAGATCCCTATGACTAGTACATTACCCTTTCCCCTCGACGCGTTCCCATAAAAAACACGGACTGTACGACGATTATTACGTTCGTTACGATCTAGGGAGGAAAAGAGAAGTATAACAGTAAACTATACATAAATAAAGGTTTAATTTCTAGGTTTTTACTCGTTATTTTCAAATATCTTTACCGGCTAAGTTAAGGATTACTACCTTGAGTCTCTAACGAATTGTTCCTCTTTTCGAGAAATTTATAATAGCATAAGAGGTTACTTGTAGTACGATATCAATCTTACTTAATATTATACCAACTAAAATATTATTAAATAGTCTTATATATTGAATTACAAAAAGGAGTCGAAAAGTAAGATGGAACTTTTTAGTTGAAAGTTTAATAAGTTAATGCTTTGTCAATAAGTACTAGAGAATGTAAGAGCTAGCGAAAGCACCCTACACCAATAGGTCTGACAAGTAATTATGAGATATAAAGTGTTTGAATACGCCTTGAAATGCCTTAATGCCACCTGCGAAGGATTCTTTAGCCAATTGCTTTCCTTGCTGGCGATCGAAATTACTTGAGTTTCTGACTCTATTGGTATTTCCTTTAATCTTCAGAATTTAGTAACGAAAAAAAGGACTTTCCCCAGTCGTATTATATTAATTCAAGGTACGGAAGGCCCGGCTCATACGGTTAACAAAAGGTCCGGTTAACAAAAGGTCCAAATCTTTACATACGGAAAAAGTTATTCCTCTTTTTTAAGGTCTTTAAATATGCTAAGTATATTTACGTTAAGTGCTAAGAGATATTGGATTTGCGGTAAAAAAGGATATTAGTTAGTACTTTACAATGCCGAGGAGCGTAAAGTAAAATGAATAATATATTATATTTAATTCCCCTTTACTTTTAACTAAGATTATATTGAATATGTTATATAGTTTAAAGGAAGTAAAGATAAAAAGGAGGGAAAAAAACTCAAAGATATCGGCTGATACTAAAATAGTAATACTGATATTAGCGCAGAAGTAACGTAATGATTAATCAACTACACCTTTTTATACCATCTTACAAGTAAAGAGTCCTATCACCACTACGACGATGAAAACCCTAGTACTATACACTTCTTTACCATTAAAAACCGTTACGCGAACTAAGTATTTTAAAAAATCATACCACATACTAGGGCAACACGATATTTGATAAAAGGCTATTTGTAATACATCGTGTTTCGAAAAGATACCAATACTGTTACGAAAATCCACAATGAGGATACAAGTAAAGTTAAGGTTAGCTTTAGTCCTGGAAAAAAGCTATTTCTACTAGGATCGACGACGGTAAAGATTGTTGTTCGTCTTATTGTTTTCCACATCCGGGAATCCCCTACTCTTTTTCTCTTTTTCTGGAAAAATATAGAAAACTTCGGCGTAAACGTTAACTTTTAAACTAAGGAACTAATTCAAGTTAAAACCAGTAAAAGGGTTTCATTTAACCTTAAATAGGGACATCTTTAATTTTATTTTTCAAAGCTAAAGGTAATAGTATTAAATCTAACGAAAACTAAACTTTTTTAATTATATCCTAGGTTTAACTACCCGGTAACTAGCCAAATTTATAAGGTTTTAAAGGTAATTAGTTATAAAAATATGGATTTGCTAACGTTAAATGTAGTTAAGCGCCTTTGTAACCACTGCTAAACACAGTTTGAAACTTCTTCAAAATTTAAGTTTACGTTGAAAATTTTGAGACTTGAATTCGAAGGTCTTCGTAAACGTATAAATAACTTAAAACTATTACGGCAAAGGAAATATAAAAGGAATTACGTACTTTATGAATTAATAAATACCTTGGCCTACTAGATGTGTTGGTTTATGATATTGGTACCAACTTTGTTAAAATGAAGTTTTAAATTAATTTAAAGTTAATGGGTATTTAGTGTAAATAAATACCTGTTAAAGTTTATTAGGATTTTGGTAAGATCGAAAGGGCATATACGCTTTTACGAGGGGTTTACGATGTCCTCATACTAAAAATCGAAACCTTTATAAGTTAAGAGGCACAGCTTCAAATAGCGGTAAAAAATCTTGACTATATTATTAGCCCTAAAGGATTTATATAAAATTTTCTGGTGTTTAGAGCTTAATTAGGTATAACAAATAAGTGGCTACCTTCGGTAAGTATTCATAAACGTGTAATGGCATACGACAAATCCTTATAGGAATTAAGGAAGGAATCGGCACGCCACCTGGTTAATAATGCTATTAACACTAAAAACAACCCTTTAATAATAAACGTACTTTTACTCCCTCTTTAAAGTAAAGTCTTTACTTGACGCGAGCCAAGTAAATGAGATGATCCGTATAAAATCTTAAATATCATTAACTTAAATATAATAATTGAAATTTCTAACGTCCTTGTTACTGTCTGAGCGATATAGGTTAAATCGTAAAGAAAACCTTTCGAGTACCCTAAATCTAATGAAATTCTTAACTTTAACAACCTCTGATCCGAGCGAATTAGTTAATATAACCCTTCCTAGCCGATTATTAACAAGCTAATAAAACGTCGGCAACGTAGAGGAATAACTAAAAGGTGGATATACACTAAAAAGAAGACGACGATGGGAATCATAGGCCCGGTAATGTATATATAACGGTGTAGGTTTTTTAAAAGGAAAGGTTTAATGAGAAACTCGCCTGTAAACTACACGATGAGGGTATTAGTAATATATTAGGCAAGCCTTTGAAGGGAGATAATTAAGTGGAAATCAAACGCTTTTTGTTACAAGGGTTTATACAATTTATGCCGTTAATGTAATTTGAAGGCTAAGACGTTACTATGTCTAAGTCGAGGATAATTTATAAGATTAAAAGTACAACTCCGGACTGCCTATAAGAGAAGTTACGGCTAATCGCTTGAGGATATAATAATAAAAGTATAAACTAAATCCTTATTTAATTACGTATAACTAAACAATTATTTTACGTTCAGTTGTTGTTATTATTACTAGTTTGATTATTAGCGTAAAAGATCAGTTTAAACTTGATAGCCGGGATATTACGTAAATATATATATAGTCTGCCACCGATTTTGAGCGTATTATATTACTAAAATTTCCAAAAAAAATAAGTACAAGTTTCCGGCGGGTATAAAATACCTTATATTAAGCTTTTATATGTACTAGTCAAGGTGTGCGGTTTCTAGTTTTTGATATACCAGGCGTATTTTAAGAATAATCTCAGTATAAAGACCTTAACGTTCAACCCATGCATATTAATTACAAAGGGCAAGAACTTTAGCGTCGTTGGTATATAGATTAACGATACCTTTATCCTAGGTAATACTGTGCTTAAAGTGGTAGAGTAACTTTTTATCGAAAAGTTAGGCTTTTGAAAGTATAAGCCAATTGAAACGTTAGCTAAAGGTATACAACTTAACATTAACGAATCCTTATTTTGTATTTATGATGTTAAGGCTAAAAGTGGCACTTATATTAGTTTACGTTGAAAAAGATAAGCTACGATACTAATGATTATCGACAAAGCCGACGAGGCAAAATCATAGAAATACCTAAAGTAAAGGGCTCATACAACCTATATCATTACACTATATTAACCGAAGATATCGTACGACCTTATTACAACATAAGCATAAGTCTCGTAAAATGTAGACATTAACAAGTTGAATCAGTAGATTTAGTGGTAAACAGACTATATATATATATATATATATTGCAAATATAATGAAAGTAAAACCAATAATTCTAGGGAATGTGTTATTTTCTATTAATACTATCCTTATATCTTAAATCGACTTTTTAATAATGTTAGTTAACGAGGATAAGTTCAAAGGGAAATTGACAAATACCGAAGACCTTATATACTAAATATTTATTAAGTATAAACGTGTAACCCGGAATACATTAGTTTCGGAAGTCTACGATATAATGATAAGCTTTAATATCGGTATAGTAACTAACGGTATATTAAGTATTAATACCAAATATTTGGGATTGCCACCGATATCTGTGGTAATGTGTACCGACTCCTGGAGCCGTTATGAATACCAGTTAAAACTAGGTACAACTAATGAAAAACGCTTAATAATTAACGTAAAAGCGTTAAAAGAAGTATATAAAGCTTGGAAAATAGATAAGTTTCGGTAAATTAATGGAAAAAATAACCTCATCGATACTATAACCAAAGCCACGCCTAATGCTGCTTTGGAAAATATTGTAGATAGTAATACATTAACTATATGAATCGAGGGATATGTGGATCACCAGGCTCGTTACGTGGAAGATCAGGTTTGCCCTGACAAACTAAAAGAACGCCAAGATAATGATGGCGAAGGTAAAGGTGGCAATGGCAGTAGTTTGAACTACTGGCAAAAGGTACACAAATGTTGGCGTACTTGATTTGCGTAGGTTTGTGGCGAAAGATCTGTGCACAGGATTTGAAAAACGGAGGACTCGGAGAGGTGGATCAAAAGGGCAATAAAAAGGCCGCAATTAATGTCAATTGTAGTATATATTCATTGGAATTAATAGATGTATAGTTTGTTGGAATACAGTTTAAGAAGGGATTTTAGAGGTTGCCACCAATTAATGGTAAGCAACGCTGACGTGCAGGCACAAAAAAAAGCCGTCAATATTGGAATAGTAGTCAAATTCAATACAGTTAAGTTAACTTTACTTGTAGTAAAGTTAACTGTACGTACTATAAATTGACTGTAGTTTATGAGATTTGAATATACTACACTGCGAGTGCAATGCAGTAACTGCCTACATTAACGTGGACCACGGGCCAAAGAGTTTAGCCATATAAGTTAGTTTATATACTGGTTAGTGGTGTGCCAAATTTAGAACACCCACCTCAATCAAAAAATAACAATGCAGCACCAATTACTTCGACCACAGTGATTCAAATCGACTACGTTGTCACGATAAAGTCCTACGAACAGTTATAGTTATTAAAGATGAAAGTTATATTTTATGTCTCGTTTGTAAACGGTAAGAAAATGTTCAAGATTATAAACCCGTCTTTAATTTCCTGTTTTCAGAATTGATTAATCAGTTTACTTGGTTCCGATATATTACTCGAGCCTAAGAAATCCTTTTCATTTTATGAATACAAGTTATTACCTCTTTTATTATACGTTTCCATTTCCCCTTTTATCCGGGCCCGCTATTTTGCAAAACTCCTCCGTTACTCTATGTGGTTTCGCTTATTTATAGTAATATTTTTAAATTAACCGTACGTTAATACGTAATATATTTACAACGGTTCCCTTTAACACCTAATGTAAACCTTCTAGTAGATACAGCTTAAGTAATGAAAATAATATAATGACGTAAGTTGTATCTTGTACAATTTACATATGCTATAACTTATAGAATGTAGTAAACGACATTTAAACCCTAACCAGAAAAACTCCGTTTTCACACGTAATATATTCATCAATTAAAATTAAAATTAAGTTAACAAGGCTGATCGAAAACGGTCGAATGATCGTACCCGAGCCGATCTTATCGCGTAGGCACAAATTAATATATTACAATCGTTAATATCTCGCCTAAAAGGTCGTTTTTTTTTTTTTTTGCCTCACCCCGCGTCGCCTATCTTTACCGACCTTTTCTAATATTCGAGGTTAATCGTAGTCAGGTTTTTAATGTTAATAGCGTTACTACTCGTAAATGTCAAATAAAGATAATAATAACGAATAAGTAAAACTTTAATAGCTCATGGAAAAAATAGCCTCGCGGATGGATACTTATTGGAGAAAATAAGGTAATATATTTTTAACCCTATCTATCGCATTATATTATAATATTGATAAATTCAACCTTTTGAATAAATATTATATTCTTACGGAAATTAACTCAACTCTCTCCATATAAGTTAATTAATATATACCTGACGCCAATATCGAAACACCGGAATATTATAAACACGAACATCCATTTATTTCGCCTCGAATTTATTCAAAGTTATAATATATTAGCAATTTTTTTCATTATTTTGACTTCAACCTCCTATAGTCTTTGTACTTAACAAATATATAACGAATACCTCTTCGTCCCATTTTTACCGCGGAAACTGATTAAACTTTAATTTACTCGTTGAAACCTATTTTTATATAGTTAATAAAGAAAATTAATTCCGGGTAAATATCGGGAAAAACCTACGAGGAAAATGTGTTTAGAACCGTATGCTTAATGAAATCCACGTAAAATATAAAGTATTTTCCACGAATATCTAAAATAATATTTAAATGATTTAAAACTTCGACGACCCAATATTTATTATAAAACCAATTGGTTTTTTTAGGGTGGTTATCTCGATTATTACGTAAACCCAACTCAATTTAATTGCTTACTTCATACCGTTTCGCTGAATTTCGTCAAGATTTGACCGTTATCTTGATTTATTATTAAATGTATATTATAGCCGCTTAGCTAAATTTTGTATTATTGCGTAAGTCTATTAAAATATAATGGTTTCATTCCCCGAATTAATTAAAGACTTTGTATTTGTATTTACATTGGAGATAAGGGATAACTTATACCTATTAATTAGCCGGTTTAAAAGAAACCGGGTAACTGTCAACTTTTAGGTATTGAAAATGAATTAATACAAATGTAAATTTAATATTTAATTCTATTGCATAAAGATAACGACGATTTGCAAGTACTTTGAAGTTTTCTGATTTATGTGTTTGGTACCGCTATCTATTTATAAATGGTATCCCGTCGATAAAAGTGAGTCAATATTTATCGAAAAAATAACATCGTATCAAAATATACCCACTTAATACAAACCGCGATTGTTAATAATTAAAGTCGGAAATTTGTAAAATTTCCACTATATATCCCAAAAGCGCTTCGTATATGTATCAGCGGTTATGAACTATATAACTATAAATAAATGAAAACATAAAACGAATATTTATAAAACATAATAAAAACCGAGGACCGTAGTTGATAACTTGTAAATCAAATATATAATCGACGAAAATATATAGCTAATACTGATCTAAAATCAAAAAGGATTTAAGAAGGTTTGGTCGTAAAGTATAATGAGATTTCGTACTATTATATTACTTTTATTTTTGATATAGTCGTCAAATATCTATGACTATCACCTTTTAATAATAATCCTATCAAAAAACTCGATATAAAACTTTTTTACACGAATAATTTATATTAGAAGAATCGTAGTTTTATTATAAAAACTTCGATGAAAAATTTTAAAATCGATAGTTATAGCCAGTTATAGTAATGTAAAGTACTCTGCGAATCAATCCTGAAATCCGTAATTTATACCTAGTATTATACTTTAATCGGGAAGCGTTTAACGGCTTCGGAAACTGTGAATAAAAGAATATTGTATTACGGGTTATTTTTTACGCTTCAATCCAATGATTCCGCCAAGGAAACCAACCTGAAAATAAAATAACTACTCGATATTAAAGAAGTTAACTGGTTTAATAGAGGTCGGACCCGCAACGGAGTTATAACTACTGACGTCCCGGTATTCCTTAATGTTATCCCAGTTAAAGACCCAGATGCAGGCCGGGTCCGGAGCGATACCGCTAATATTGACACCTCGAAATCCTCCGGCTTTCCCTCGGAGCGTATATCATAGCGATTCAATAGCTACGCCTCCATTTTAATTAATTTTTCTATAGTTTTCGCCGTAATATATGGTCTTATAATGTTTAAGTCCATCATTACCACGTTTCACATCATAATAAAACTAAGCCAAAAAAATTGAGTATGGCGTTCTTGAACTTCGGGTTAATCTTATAATTTACAACTTCATCCATTTAGTCAGGAGTTTTAAGTTCAAGACCGATATCGTAAATAGTACTGAAGAATCGAAAATACTTTGACCTATTTAGTTTAACGTTTCGAAATCAAACGTGATAAAAAACATTCCAATCCTTCATAATTCATTAAAAATGTAAATGGGTAAAAACGTTATAAATTTCCGAGATCCACGCCTTTATATATTATACCCATGAAAATAGCTCCTTATTATAAATAGTGTAATTACGTTTCATGTCTGTTGAACGTACGGAATAATAAGCTATTACTTTTAAAATATTATCGTCTTTTCGTTACAATGAATACTCTTTTAAATCCGTTTCCGGGTAATCTTTTCTCACTACTATTAGTCGATTTAAGTTTTAATATACTAAAATCAGAGCTGTAATAAATGTAATTTTTCCAGGTTTGGAATACATATTTTATCCACTTTATTTAACCCTAACGAATTTATTACTATATCAATCGAACGAAATAATAAAAAAATCTAAAAGAATATTAATAAAGTCCCGATAAAAGATAAATACCAAAAAAATTTGGACTTTCCAAATAATACGTAAAAAATCGTATTCACATATTACCCTCACTTTATTAGGGTCGACCCGGATACCTACATTGACTGTTACAATAAAACCTATATATTTTTCCTTTCAAAGTACGAAGTTAAAAAAATTTAAGTTTGAGTTTTACCCAATATTATCAAGACGTTTTAAAACTACGCAAACTTCCGCCACGTAAATATTATTTAATATTGGAAAACAATTACGTTGAAAGAAATTAAAACAAAATGATACAAAATATTCGCCATTAAATAATTAATATACTGTTAAAACTTGGCCAAAGTTTATGTTAATCTAAAGGGGGTAACTAATTATTTAGATAACCTGAATGTTGGAAGTACTATATCAAGTACAGTAGGACGACTTCACTTACAGTAAAATTAACTATACTGAACTGCAAATTGAGTGTATTACTTTGTGGAGACTTACCGCATTGGGTGTAAATCGAGTGCAGTATGCTGCTCTTTATTCTAGGCGGGTCGAGCAATTGGTTATACAAATTAAAGTATACACCAGCTAGCGGTGTACCAAATCTAGAACAATACATCCACCACTTGACCAATACAATACTATTGTTACTTCGACCACGATTCGAATCGAAAATGTTGTAACGATCTAAGGCCCTATCAACACTAATTCGTATTTATTGGGTTAAGCACAGATTAGCTAAGTAAAAGAAAGAGCTACTTTACGGTTACGTTCTACAGCTATGGCAGCTAGGGTAGAGGAAAGATTCTTACGAAAGACCTTTATTAGTACTGTGTTGGTGTTAAAACAGTAGGAAAACAGAGAAAACTTGTAAATTGTATCAGTTTCATAACGTCAATTTTGAAGTTAATAACGGTATTGCCATTGAAATTACTATGAAATCTTCATTAATCCTTTTTAAAGAAAAAGGCTAAGCTTAACCACTAAGAGTCTTAAACGGTAAGTTGGAAAAGGGCTAGGTCAGTACTACTAAGAGTACTATTACTATAAAAACGACTAAGTCTTACGACTAAATAACAAATCTCCTTCACTCTCTACTACTAATAACAAACTTCAACCTTACCCTTTACACCAAACCTTTGCCTTTACTTTACTTTTTTCACTTTATCCACGCTAATTCAGTTGCTAAGTTCGCTGATCTAAGTGAAAACACCAAGAATCGCTAAGCCGTGCCGAAAAAGCTACGTTACGCGACTCCACGCTAAAGCACTAGGTTCCCACACGACTTTGGGCAAAAACACACAACCCCTACGCCCAAAATCACCAAGTCCCTTTTCCCATACGACTTAAACGCCCTATATGTCCTATATAAGTCTGAACCTTAGGATAGTACCTATACTAGAGATCCAAAAAGGAATTAATACCCTAAGAACTACCTTTATAAAGTTTTAGACGAAAACCTTTAAACGCTAAATGTCAAAGAAGAATTAACGGGAAAACACCATACTAACTACGTTAATTACTATATTCTTAAAAAAAATACTAAATACTCTTATTAAGATTTAAGCAACTTCTGTAACCTTTTTGGCGACTGGATTACTAATATATAGATTCTAGTTTAAAAAAGGATTAAGTTGAGAGTTAAAGCAAAACTTAAATTACAAGGAGTTTATATGCCGCTACATGGTATTATAAAGCTGGCGTAAAAACTTTTTGATCTAGCCTAGTTTTAGGAACGCCTTTAAAAACCATACCATCAAGAAAATGGTATTAAAAAACTACACCACCCTTACAAGCATTTCAGGGGACCTTCCCTTTACTCTTAGTTAAGTTAAAGCTTTTCGAGCGCCGGAGATAAGGAACCTGTTTACTTACTCGACAGCCTAGAACTCCTACGTAATAGCTAAGGATATACTCTTAACGGTGTTAAAGTGCGTAAATTAAGGGCCGCCAACGCGGCCAAAGGTATTAACGTTAGCGATTTACAACAGTTAAATAAGTAAAGATGTTAGCCTTTTAAAAGCCTTTAAATACCTATTACTTCCCAGCAATTTAATCGATAACCCCCTTAAAAACCATTTCCCTTATGTTTGCCTACGCATGAAACCCTATTATAGGCCCTACTAAAATACTTTGACCCTCGAATTGAGCGACTCGTAATCAACTTTGACACCGTGCCTCGAAATATTTGATGCCTAAATTATCAGTCAACACTATTTGAAACTGGAATGATTATCGCAACCTTTCCTTAAAACCTATTATGATGATTAACATTAATTATAAGCTGTTTATATACTTCGCTAAGATTTAAAACGATGTACAGAAGTATAAAGGGAAACCCTACAATATTTTAGACATTAAGATGATGCCTTTTTAAATATTTGCAAGTAAATGAACGTTCCACTTTTAGGCTTTTACTTAATATTCCCCGGAATCTTGACAAGGTGTGCTAGGGAATACTTCTTAACCTTCCTTACTGGAGCTACCACGTTTCTCGAAATCTATGATAGCATAAAAAGCCACTTCGAGTACAATGTTCACCTCGCCTAATACCACATAAATTGGGCTACTAGGTGGTAAACTATAATAATGGCGAAGAATAAAGAAGAGGAAACACCAATAGATATCCTTAATCAGATGTTTAATGAACTGATATTATTATAAAAAGCAATGGGGAAAGCCTACATTAGAGAAGTCACATTTCGCGAATAGATACGAGTAGTATTTATGGGTTTTAGCGAGTTCAAATACGCCCTATAATGCCCAAATACCACCTGCGAAGGCTTTTTTTAGCTAGCTACATTCTTTGCTTACCACTGTAATGACGCGTAAACCAAAATCGCTTGGTATATACCCTTAATCCGGCAATTTTCCAAATATCGATAAAAAAACCTTATGGTAATTAATTACGTCGACGGTAAATATAGCTACGTGTATCCATAACACATAATGTCCGGCCCACCAGCTACAGAATAAAGGCAACAGCTACGTTAGCGCTAATAAAGCCAATACTCAGGCGAATCTATTAACCACAAATACTATCATCGTAATAGTAGTAGAAGATATTATATTTATGGTAACTTTCACTACTAGTTAATTCTTCACCACCCCAACAAACGTAATAATGAAAATATAGTATATTAAACCTAATGCCCCACTATTTTTAGAAAGAATAACTTAAATTAAATGGAAAATTTCGAGGGTAACAAATCAATCAATAGTACTAATACTCTATAGAAAATTAAGTGGTACGAAAATACTAATTCGAGTACGGTTTAGTAACTAGTTAACCACGTTTTCCGATATCTTTTAGGTGGTAAAGACCCCTTCATTTTCCCTAACTTAGCTTCTAACCCCTTATATAACTTTAACATACGCTATCTATACGCGGTCCATACGTTTTAATGTATTATGTTATATATAAGGGTAACAAGGTACTTAACAGGAGACTATTCGCAGTATGTGATACTACAGAGGGAAAACACTACAGCTACTGTAATTAACCGTTACGATATTAGTAAGGCTAAAGTGAGCTTAAGCCTAAGCTAACAACTATCGTTACTAGAGACAATAGTATTTCAAACGATTTTAGGAATAATTATATTTCATATCTTTAAGTCATATAACCCTTTTTTACTTTATTTAAAAAATATAAAAACTCTCAAAGTTAACGTTAACTTAAAAGAACTAGTTAAAAACAGCCAAAGATTTCCCCTAGATCTTAAATAGGGGTATCTATTGTTTTATCTTTAAGACTCGGAAACAGTGGTAGTAAATCTGATGACGCCGAAGATACGTTAACTATATCGGCGCTTTGACCACCCAGTCTTTAATAAGCTATACAAAGTCCTAATATCCGTAAGGTATAAAAATATGGAATATTTTTTCTTAAAAGTTATCGAAAGACTTTATTACCATTGTCAAACATATACCTAAGCCCCCCGAAATTTAAATTTATATTAAATAAAAGGATAAGGATTTCAACTATAAGATTTTTTTTGATGTATTTTACTTGGATAACAAGCCTGATATTTACATTATTAAGTTCGCAACTTATTTTCACGGAGCTAAGTTCTTAAAGTCTATTTCGGCAAAAGATACGTAAGAATTTCAAAAATAATACCAAAATAATAGGTATTAAGTGTAAACAGTTACCTATAAAAGCCTACTAAAGCATTGAAAAGGTTAAAAGGGTATACACCTTACTTCGCCGAACGTATAATATCCTTATGTTATGAATTGGAAGCTTTATAGATCCGGAGGCATGCTTACAGATAGCAGTGAAAGGCTTGAACGATACTGTAAGGCCTCACGATATGGTGCTAACGCTATTGGACTTTGGAATTCACCTACGTCTGACAAGTGAATCTCTACACTTAGCAAATACTTAGAAATATACTGCGGCTTACATTAAAGCCATAAGAGAGCTGCAAAGAAAATCGGCATGTTGCCAGATCAACAAGGCTCTTAACTCTAGGGAAAACCCTACAATAATCAATATACTTGCTTTGCCGTTGCAAAGTAAAGTCTTCGTATAGCGGGAGCCGGGAAAACGGGAAGATCCATATGAAGTATTAAGTATTAAAAGCTCCAAAGTAGTCGTTAAAACTACTAATAGTCCTATATCTTTTCAAACCAATGAAGTTAAGTTATATATCAGGGATACTAACAGTAAAGACTCTTAATCCAAATAACCGAGCTAACACGAACCTCCTCTACCCATTATTAATAAGACGATAAAACGCCGTCGACGCGTATAACCCCCGAAAAAGAGAAACATCAAAGAGGAGAAATATATACCAGGCCGTATTTACAATACTACGTAGGTAAACAGGAAAAAAAAAGGATAACGAAAACTTAGTAATAAAGCTCCAAGAACAAGGGATTATTAAAACCACCGGTAAAACCTTTAAAAAAAGCGACAAGGTCAAGATTAACAGCCTACTAACTCGGAAGATTATATAATTCGTACCGAAAATCAATTTTAACCTCTAAAAACCAAACTCTATGATATCTAAGTCGAGGATTATTTATGAAGTTAAGGGTAAGACCATAGGGCGGCCGTACAAAAAGTCACAACTAATCGCTTAAGGATACGAAAATAAAAGCAAAGATTAAAACTTTACGCAATCACCAATGATTTAAAAGATTAACCAACGTTAAGTAATCGCTTTAATAACAAGTTTATTAGCTAATGATAAAGACAAGTTTACGTTTAATGCTCTAAATATAACGTAAACCTATATTTGATTAGTAACGGACTTAAAACGAATTGTACTACTAAAACTACCAAAAAGAACTACGTGTTATTTATTATTTAAAAATAGTAATACGGTATATAAAATTACTGTACGAACTAGCTAAAATAAAATCTTGTTGGTTACTAACCTATTAGTTGTACTTTTAGTTACAGTTAACGATAAAAATTTTAACGTACAATCCGTACTTGTTGGTAACGTAAAAAAGGGACTTCGATGTAGTAGGTATGTAAACTATCAATATCTTTTTCGTTGAAACGGCTAGCGTTGTAATACTGAAATACTAGGAGATTAGAGAATTTAAGTTTTGGAATTATAAGCTAGTAATGACTTTGATAAAGGGTAGTAAAATTAACTTTAATGGGTTGTTAATCCGTATACTTGGTGTTAATACTGGCCTTAACTTTCGCTAAAAAAGTTAATGAATTATTTTAATTATAATGAACAAAACTAATATAGCTTGAGTTTAATGGTGCCTTAAATAGCGTATCCGGAGCAGTTATATTGCTATCTTATGTAAACCGGAGACCTTTTACGACCTTTCTATTACGGTATAAGCATAAAAGCCAATGGATAGAGACTTTAATCGACTAGGGAAAAAGCTCGAGTGGTAAATGAAATATCCGGACCACGAAAGAAATATAATGCTAATCTATCTATCGAAATCTAAGTTAATAATCTTAACGAACGGGTCTTTCATGAATAATACCGATTTGTCTTTATAAATCGACATTTCAATAACACTAGTAAACGAAAAGAGGCGGAAAACCCAATTGAATATCATGGGAAGCGCAATCCACTGAACCTCTATTAAATATAAGAAAATTATACGAAACGTGCTAACTTCGAAAGTCTATGGTATAATAACGGGCTTTAACGTAGGCATGGAACCCAAAGAAAACCTCAACCTTAATACCAGGTAACTAAAGATTCCTCCTATTCTGGTAATAATTTATATTGACTTAAGTAGCCTTTTCAAATCCATTTCAAAGCTGGGAATCACCAACTAAAATGCCTAATGATCGACGTAATAACACTCAGTAAAACCTAGAAAGGGAGGGAAATTAAAGAATTCTGGTGAATTAATAACAAAGACAATCCCACAAATGTTATAACGAATGCAATGCGAAATAAGGCTCTAAAAAGGTTTGTGGACAGCAATATACTGACAATACATATCGAAGGCTACATTAATAAGTCGGCCAGAAAATTTAAATTATGTAACGGCAGTTAGGGATATAGTGGAAAACTAGAAGACTGCCAGGAAATTAATGACATGGACTTGTTGAATTGGTACGGTGAAAGTAGAAGCTTGTAAAGGCCTGTAGCAAAAAAACTTTTAATTTGAGTTAATAGACTCGGACCTCGAAACGATGGAGTAATTAAAAATAAATATGGTCCATTTTTATACAATTGGATACAATTTAGTATAGAAGTCAACTGGGATTAATAGGGGTCTGGCTAATTAACGAGGAGGCAATTCAATAGTAAACAAAAAAGATTGGTCAACCACACTAACTTACGCACACAATCTCAAAAGCCGCTAGTATTGGAATAGTACTACATACAATGCAGTAGGTTAACTTTACTTATAATCAAGTTGGGTATAATAAACTACAAGTTGAGTGTATTGCTTTATGGAGATATACTCTATTGGGTGAAAGTCGAGTACAGTACGCTACATTTCACTCTAGGGCACGGGCTAAGCAATTGAGCATAAAAATTACAGTGCAGACTGGCTAGCAGTCTGCCAAAACTAAAAAAATACATCCACTACTTAACCAATGCGATACGACTGTTACTACAACCACGATTCGAATCGACAACATCGTAACAATATAAGACCCTACCAATACCGAAATATATACGAAAAGCTGTTAATTCTTCCTATCCGGGTACAACTTAGATCCGGTAAAAAGCCATTTAAATATCTAGTTTCGTAAATTACATTGACTTTGATAATATGCGTAGTTATTTTGTGATCATAGGTAAAGAAAAATGTTCCGACTTGGTAATTTTTTATAATACCTAGTAATTGATATAAAATCGTCATTTTGAAAATTTATAATATTGGAGCAGCGTTCGAAAACAAATTCGCCCGAGTTTAATATTTATTTATTCACTTCGTAACTTAACGTTTAAACTTGAAAAGTTAATTTTGTAACATCGAATACAACAATCCTTATAACTTTTTTAGTAAAATTCGTTTTGATTTAGTTCAAAATGAATATGGTTGTTAAGTTTTCCTCTATATATTAGTAAAGTTATAACCTTATTTTCATTGAATAGGTCGCAAAACTTTGTCAATTTTAATAAAACATTTAACGAATTTATTCCTTTTTTGAGGTTATAGGTGCCGACACCTATAAAATCCACGTTTTTTCGCGAAAACTTGAAATAAAATCCAATTACGATTAATTACCCATAAGTTATATTATCTGTTATAAACAAGTTATTAAATTAATAAAAACCAACCTTATAACGACTTGTATATTCTCCTATCTTGGACTTATAATTACTGTATCGACAACTAATTCTCTTTAATTATTAACTATCAAGCGATTACCTCCAAAGTTTTGAATAACTAGTTAATATTGTATCGAAGATATCTTAAAATTGTATCTTGCATTATTCCGGTAATAATATATGCTAATAACAGGTTCTAGTATTTATTGATATATATACGAAACTTAACTATTTGAGTGATACGCGTATTGTGCCGTAACCCTTATATTATGCATAGATTTCGACGATATAATAGCCGATTGAACTTTAATCATAACCGTTATATTAAAGTTTCATTTATAATACAATAATAATCATAATCTAAATCAATTTAGGTAATTGAAAATAGTTGTTATTAAAAAGCATGAGAATAAGAAATTAATTCTTGTTTTTACGTATTTTAATTAAACTAAACTCCGTTTTACTCGATTATATCATTATGTTAATAATAGTCATTCGAACTATAATGTAGGCAACATAGTATACCGTTTTTAACTCGGCGCTCTTTATCTATCATTCATATTATCCTACGTTTTCAATCCGAAACGGGTATCGAAAAGATTTATTAAAATAACTAACCGCGATTACCGTAACCATTTAACGAAAACTACTAAAAGTTTTGGATTTCCATTATATTATATTTTCATCCGGCCGTTATACATATATCAATCCCGTCAATTATCGATGAAAATGTCTCTTGAAGACTAATAACTTCAATTAGTTGGCGAACTTATGATACCTCATTAAAGCTACGATATAACCGACTCGGCTTACGCTTATCGTAATAGACTTGTCGCAGATATATCGGGATATGCGAAAATGCAAGTAATTACATTTTACGGCCGAAAACCAAGTTCATCCACCCGCTTAATCTAGTAATATCTCAAACTTAATAGAAAATAATATCTATAAGCCTTTATCATTTATAAGTAATTCCTTTAATTTAACAAAAGCATCATCCGTGTAATAAGAGTCGTTGAGAATAGCCTTAATATAATTGAAAAACTTGTTTATATTATATATATCTTCATATCCGCTAACTTTATAATACGGTATAATAGGTTACAAATTACAATAATTGTTCTAATTGTCGATAGTATTTTTTGTCAAATTAAGTCTTGTAGCTTTAAAGTTGCGGTGATAAAGGTAATTGTTCATCGCCTGACATGAAGGGTAAAGTTATATTGTAAAACTTATGGTAGGCTTACGTTTATAGGTATACCCACAGCGGAAATCTTCGTTTGAAAAGACTTAACGATTTGAAAAGGAATTTTGGCGGTTTTAAGGGAAGTTTTAAGGGGCTTGGCATTTTTTATTTCAAAGTTAGATAGCATCAATGTTAATTTTTTTTACAGCATTGACAATTAATGTTTCGGGTACTTTACTTTCGCCGAACGTGTACTCTGTATCATCGCGAACGGAAGCTAAACTATCCTGTAAATCAACTAGTTCTTTATCATTAGAGTATAAAAAGTTATCATTGGGGTTAAAGGTTTAACTTAACTAGTAATTAGAGGTCAATCCTCTAAAACGTGTGTAAAGGCGTTAATAGTTGTTAATGACATTTCTTTTTTTTCGTAGATGTTAAGGTTAAGAATCTCAAAAGCAATAAATTTACTTTCGCATATGAGAAGTTAAAATCGGTCCTTTTTGGCACATATATGGATTCCAGCGGTGATCGCTGATATGGGACAGCGTGGAGGTCTAGGGAGGAGTCCACGTATCAATACTATTATTGCGTGAGCGCAAAACCACGTCCGAACCGTCCTCAGCAGATAGTACACACATACACATACACCAGCATGCTACCACAATGTTTCCCCATATTCGTTAACGAAGGCAAGCCCCGAACGTAGTCACTGTCGGTTGAATGGCACGGGTTCGTGGACGATGCTTAACCAGTTGAATCAGAACGAAAAATGGCAACCGGATCGCGAACGACGATTAGCCGGAGAGAGTGAGCCTCCAGGGGCAGCTGGGTTCAAACCAACAACAAGCTTGACACGAGCGAAAGTGTGGCAACTACTATTATCGCACATGGTATGTAGGAATAAGGCAATCAATTGGTCTGTCAATGTTGTCGGCGCAAACCAAAGCCGATTGTCGGAGATTGCAATGCAAGTCGAAATGAATATCCACTCTTACAAGGGGTACAACCAGCATTGGGGCATAAAAAATTAGGTAAAAGCCGGCTAGCAGCTCCCACAATTGAAAGTCTTGGTTTTGTCTATCTCTGTTAAGTTAGTAATCTGTTCTTTTTAGTGTATGCTCCTTTCAATCCATCTTCACTCAACGCTATATGTACTTTTACAATTGTTACTTCGACCAACGGACTCGAACCAACATCGTAGCTCCAACTGAACACCTACCAATACGACGGCAAATAAAATATACATTGAGATAATGTCGCCGCTGTTGAGGATAAACTTTCTTTTTTGGAAAAGAAATTATTAAATAGATAATGTGTTATCAACGTATAAGTGTACAGGAGATAGAGACCTAATATTTTTACCAAAACTTTATCGTTCATTTATACTAGTAAATGCTATGGTGTTGTGAATATATGCTACTTTCACATCATATCTTGGCACACAACCACACCATAATAAGGTATATAACAATAAAGCAAATTTATATTAAAGCTATATATTTAGCACTTTATCCTTATATATTGGTAATCAACCTTTGTAAGTTGTTTCGTATGCTATCCAGGCGATTTGGTCATTGTTATAAGCATGTGTATATTAATATTAAGTATGAAAAGTATGTGGTATCAAGTTAAAAAGGTAGACATATTTGGAAATTTTGTGAAATATATTGTCTTTGTTGGTAAGTATTTCAGTTAGCGTTAGTATTATCGATTTCAACGGTAGTTAAAGTAACAAAGGTTAAAAAGAATAATAAAGATAATATTCTCTCAACTGTAGGGATTGCTAGCTTATCTCTACTTATTAATCTACAAAATATTATTGATACGTATCTATCACACGAACCGATAATTTTTATCTGCTAATTATAATTTTACACGTTCATTATTGGTTACTATAAAGGAACTGAGGCCGGAGCTGTTGCTCAAGGGTGGTTAGATTCTGTCTATTAACTCCGATAAAGAAGGAAAAGAGAAATCCCTGTTAGGAAGCTGCTATGAAGCTAGGAAGATATTGTAACTCGGTAACGTAACGTGTGGAAACGTATTCTCATGCAGCTTCCCCATTACTTCAAATTATCGTAAGAAGGTGTAAAATTATTAAGATTGAATCCTCGATGATACTAACTAGGTATTAGCCTATAAAAGTACCCTTAAAAACACCAAAAGATACTCCTCCTTTTCTTTTCTTTTTACGCGGAGGTACGCGACGTATGAAAGGTACGCGGGATAGTAACTACGAAACAACCGCTTCGAAGCTATTTAAAATATCGTTGTTTTATGTAAAAGGTGTTAGGCTGAACGGTTTTTGCGTTATGTAAAAGGCGTATTAACGCCTTCCCTCCTTATAAATAACTCGTAGATTTCTTTTCATAAAATTTTCAAAACCTTTATTTTATAATACTATTAGTATTACGGTATAACCAACAATAAGGTTGAACTGAAATAATTCTCATTCACATTTATTTTTGTAATATTTCCTTATGATAAACCCCTATTTCGCTATAAAGATCGATAAACCTATTTAAGACGCAAGTTATTCTTATTCAGAAATCACTTTGTTCCTGTTAACGAACATATGGTTTCGTACCTTACAGGCTATGAAAATATACGCTAACGAAATTCGTAAATAAATATATTTAAAATATGTTCGCCGGATAACTTATAATTTAATTTTTCTTGTTAAAAAACCGATAATAAGTTATTTATATAACCGCGAGAAAGTCATTAACAAACGGCTAGATATTAGTATTCGATATCGTTTTTTTTCTTTCGGTATTATGAGTAGTAATTCGGATTCTTTATATACACCGTTAAGCTAAAACCTTAATATAAATAAGGTTATTGGGGAATTATTAAAAACTTATTTAGAGTTTGATATTTAGAACCGGGGTAAATCGAGGTATTCGCGAGCCGTTTTTTCAAATCTTAACAAACGGATAAAAAGCGTATAAACTTAGATTATCATCGCTAAAAAGGTTATAAAAGTTCGGCGCGTTATATAAAGAAAAGTGGATACTTGAGGTGGGGGAGGGGGGAGAGGGGCTTTATACCCGTTACCCCTATACGCTTTTATGGCATACGGGCTATATAACTTATAAATAAGGAACGTAATACTTAAGTATGTTTTACATAATAAAGTAGATACATGGGGAATAAAGTTAACAAACGGTTAAAGAATTTGGTTAAAAACGACAAAAAAACTGGTCGAAGTTTCTAAGTGCATTAACGTAAAGCCAGGCTGTATAAACGTAAAGCTAAGCAAATTAATCGAAATAGGTAAAAAGTTTTCAGGTAAAACTTCGGATAAGGATTTTGAAAATATATTCGAATAGTTTCGTCGTCGCTTAATTTTCATTAATATCATATTACGCTTATTCGGTACTTGTGAGGTAATGGCTTATGCGTTGTTCTCTTTCGTAATATAAAGTGTAAAGCGTTAAACCTGCCCACGGGTTGAGTATAAAGATTGGTCGTTATATTTCGCTAATCCGTAACATAATTCAAAAACGTGAAGTATTTCGGTATTAAAAAATCTTAAAATAGCTTTTATGTTTAGTATACGTAACTTATCTATTGAACTAAAACCTAAAGTTCTGATTAGTTGTTAAGCCGAACGCATGCGGCTTAAGGTTTATTACGAGCTCATCATATACTTTTAATGTAATATTTCAGTTTCGTCTTGCTGTTGTCGTTAATAATATTTACAATTTATAGTTAAAAGTCGCGAGTTTATTAATTGAGGAATAGACTTAAAACGGTTCGAACGAGTTAATTTACATAGAATCAATGTTATTGCCCACTAAAGAAGTTGATTTTAACAATATGAAAATCAATTATACTTATTATACAGTATTTCTTTTGAAGTTAAATTCATTTTTTAAAAGATTCGTTTAACTTATAATTCTTTCAAAGCAATTAAAAATTGTTACCGAACCGAAACGGTTTCGAAGGGGAACACTGTTGATTAACCGCTTTCTCCATACGTTATTACGTAACCGTTATTATAAATTATACGAATTTTGTAACTTTATGAATACATTGGATAAAATCTTTGACCCATTCGTGTAATATTTTAATCAAGACGAAAAAAACGTTATACCGCTTATATAAGGTCGATATGATAGCCGTAAATAATAAAAAACGGGTTAATACTAATAATAGTCGTATGCTTATTATTTAATATTAATCAATAACTAAGTAATAAACGACTTTAGTTAAATTAAATATAAACGACGAAAAAACGACAACACGTTGAAACTTTTGAATTAATATATATAGTTACGCCGTTGGTTTCGGGGTAAATAGTAATATTTAAGCGCTATTTTACCCCAGTTAAGTCGCAAAATCGCTTTCAAAATCCATTAATTCAATTTAAACTGTAGCCGCTAATAAACGTACGGAAAAATCCGTAAAATCGTTAATAATAGTTTAAAACCCGCTTTGTATAAACTTTAACATTTATAATAGTTATAACCTTAAAGGTAACGGCTTTTTCTAGTCGATTCGTAATAAGCATGAAGTAACGTGGGCTACCAGTACATTTCCAAAATAAGTTAATTATAAATTTAACAAAAAACTCGTTTTAAAGCTACTCGGAAACCGAAAGGGGTTGAAAAAGCCTTTTCGACGGTGTCTCCAATAGATTATACGCTTACAAACGTCGTAATTTCGGTAAAAAAACGGTAAATTACGCGATGTAAACCGGGTTAAAAGTACGTTTTAAAAAAAGAATATTGTTGCTTAGGTAACCGGTAAAAAGTAAATCGTAGGTAATTTGAATTGAGGCGATGGTAAATGGTTCGTAAATAGATACCTAAATACAATTGCGAAATCGTAAAACCCTACCTTCGTTTACTAAGTATTTCGAAATTAAAACTTTTAATACTTAGTTTTCATCAATATGAATATCTGCAGGAAAATATTAATCACTTATACGTATTACAAGAACTAATAGGGGGTAAGTGATATCACGTATAATAACAGCATCCTAATAACTTTAAAGGTCGATATTAATAAAAAGTTCGTGACTTTGTAGGATAAATTCGCTGGCAACGGTTAACGAAGAAATATATGAATGCGAAAACGATTCTAAAACGACGTTTTCGTGGTATAATGATTGAAGTTCCTGGTTTAGAGGACATAAATCAAAAAAGCCTTTTAAAATATCTTAATTTCACCGTAATAAAGCGTTAAACTGTATTTAATCTGTTGACTCATTATAAACAAATCACAAACGAAATTACGAAAAGCGCTTAGACCAACGAATTGGTTGTTTAAAAAACCGTTATATAATTATAAAGTATTCCAAGTTTTGATAATTTGTTAAAATAGTTAACAGGCGTGCCGTACCCTGAAGCTTTGCGTTTCATACTTTTAAATAGCTTATAATTCCGAGTAATTCCTTATCGTAAATTTTGTAGTTATATTGAACGAGAAATAAACGATGGAAATAATACGTTACTAGGTGTAGGTTACCGAGGTCGTTACGTTAGAAAACATAATCTTTTGAAACATAACCAAAACTATCAACTTTTAAAAAGAAATTACGTCGGAGTTTTATTGAAAGAGTAAAGATTCGAACAGGAAACTAAACTTAAGTCGTTCGAAAAAAAACTTTTTTCCAGGCTCTTAACTAAAAGGTGTGCCTTTACGGGATAACTTAAGTAACGATCTAATAATCGTCAAGTAATTACGGAAAAAATATTGATAAAAGTTCGCAAATCTAAAAAAGAAACCTGTACCTAAAACTAACGTAAGAATTATCTATTACCGGATAACACGTATCTTTTTGAATTCTATAACAACGAAATTACCAGCTTCGATAACGAATCCCAAATACTAAGGTCTTTTAATGTTGAATTCGTCTTTAAATATATTAAAGTTAAGTTTTACGGAATTTAAAACGTTAAAAACTTACTTAACCTTAATATTCAAATCTTTGAAGGTATTATTTAAGTAAATGAAAATATAGTTGAAGTAAACAACTTCACAAATATCGACAAAAAAGCGTAACGAATTGTAAATATATTGTTAAAAGGTGTCCAATATACTAAAAAATCCGAAAGAATAATAAGCTATTGAAAAAGTCCGAAATATATACAAAATACAAGTTTTTACTCGTCTCCCTCCTTAATACTAAACTTGTAAAAGTCAAATTTAACATTTAACTTTATTAACTATTTAACTTAGAAAATATTCGTAAATGTCTTGTAAATAAGTAAAACAATGTAATAATCCGCTTTTATAATAGCATTGAGACGGCGGAAATCGACACAAAAAAATAAGTTGCCTCCGAGTTTTTTGACCAAAAACATGAAGTCACCCACTGAAAAAATACTCGTTCAAATATAACACTAATTAATTAACTCTATTAACTTTTTCTGTAATATAAGGAGCTTTTTACACGATATTCAGTATAATGGACCCTACAGGACTTTAAAAGGTTGGCTTTGATTGTCGATACGAAAAACGAGTTTATAATTTACTTCAAAGCGGTAATAAGGTAGCTTATCGTTAAGCGATTTAGAGAATAACAAAACAAACTTTTTAAAATCGTTTAAGAGTTCATTGTCAAAGGAAACAAAGGGTTTCGAAATGAATACTTTATTAATATCTTCGAAGAAAACGATGACGTGCCGGGTAATAACGACTTGTTCCTTACGAGCCTTTCGAAAAATAACGTAAAATATAACGACGCTGACCACTTTAAACGTTTTTTATACGAACGCAAACCTCCGCTTTTAAATGAAATGATTACCGGCTCATCCTAAAAGTAATATATACTTCGGAATATCGTAAATAATTTACTGATATTTTATTCAAAGTTTACCCCAAAGAAAGTTATATTCCAAAAAGCGAAGAATATAAATTTAGATCCGATTACCATACCCATTACGTTTGTTGTTTAAAAATGTTATAATAGATAGGTCGTAGGATAAAAACGGGTATGTAATACATAGTTTCACCGAGTCGTCCTAATAAAATAAAAATACGCAGTAACTTTAAGCGATTGGTAAGCTACTTGTTTACAACTTTATAATATTTATAACATTTGTTTGTTAAAGCTTAAATGAAATGAATAAAATTAGAGAGTAAATTTATTTTAAAGGGGAAGCTTTTTAAAAGCTAGAGCGAAGTTACCAAGTCGAATTAAGGTCTTGCAAACTTCTATACCCGATTATATAGAAAAGTTACACTTTTCCCTTTGAAAATTTAATAAAATTCTAGCCCAAAATAAAATGAATTCTTATAACAGCCTTAACATTGAAACTACTTGAGCGTTACATTGAATCTAATAAGAAGGTATGAATACGATAACTATTCGCGTTATACCATAAATATAACCCAAGGTTTTTACGGCAGAAAAGTTCCGAATAGTTAACCTAAGCGGCGCGCTACTTGGAAACGGCTTGGAAAATGTTTACGTTAATTATAATAACGTCGCCCTAGATATCATGAGCGGGTACGTCGCTACTATTATTTTTACTACGTATAATACTTTTAATAATGACGTCGATATCGATGTAATACATACGAAAGTTATACAGGTGTCCGTTGATAAATTAAATACGAACGACCAATTCTTTATAATCCATGGGCATATTAAGGAGGAGTAACGTATTAGTTTAATCATTGTTAATAACCCCTTTCAAAATAACGAGTTTAATGGAGGATTCCCAAACTATATCGCCAACTTTCACGAATAAGGCTTTCTAAACATTAAAAAAAAAACGTAAAATAGTTCGTAAACTACTTATTTTATATTCATAAACCGAAAGATGATAACTTTAACCGTATCAAAGTCGCGATAATAGATGCGAAATATAGCTATAAAGACATTAGGGTCGTTAATACTACCATATTTTCGAAAACCTAATAACTTCTCATATCTGTTTTTATACAGCTTTTTAACTATTAAAAGATAACGTAAAATGATCTTTTTTGATACCGATATACTTACAATTTTTTTTCGTAATTTACGTATTATCGTAATTTTCTATATCGAAAATCGTAATACAATACCAGAAAACCAAACCGACTAGTTAAAAAGCTTACGTTTAAGTTGTTAATACCCGTTAAATAGGGCGCCATTATCGTAGTCGAAGTTAAAAAAATTCGAGTTTTCGTTGTCTAGGAAACTACCACAGTCATTGTTAAAAAGCGGCGTAATAATTATGTCGTTCATAATATACGTAAAGAAAACTCTCTAAAGAATCTAAAGAGGTTATTATCCAAAAACGTAAACGTGCCGGCAACTTCGAGCCGTCGAATTATATTTGTTAACGCGTTCAATTCGTCCGTACTCCATTATTTTAAATACAAAACATACTTTCGAATGGCTTAATCCCGTTCGATAAGTTTCGTACAGAAAACATCGGTAAAACGTTTATATTAAACCGTAAGGTAATTATACTAAGCTGTTATAGCGCTTTGAAACTACTTCCTGACACGTATATCAAGGTTCTACTTCAAGGCCCAAGAGTTTAGATTTTGGGAAGGGGGGAGATAATAACATATCCGTAAACTATAACCACTAACGAAAAACTAAAACACCGTTAAAAAGGAATCATAGTTTATATATAAAAGTACTAAATCCGAAGCTATCGCTTAAGGGTAGTCAGATTCTGTTTATAAACCGCGATAAAAAAGGAAAAGAAAAATCCCTAGTGGGGAACTGTTGCAGAGCTAGAGATATAGTGCAACTCGGTTACATAATGTGTAGAAGCGTATTTATATACAACTTCGTTTTTACTTTAAAACATTGTAGGAATATAGAAAACTACCAAAATAGGATCCCTGGTAATACTAGTTGGGCACTAGCCTGTAACATTCACTACAATTTAATCATGAAGTGATAATATACTAAACCAAAATTATTTTAGTTAGTGGAGTTGATTGTTGGCTTTATTATTACAGGTTGATGCCTACCTTAATAGTTGCTAGAGATCTAGCTTTGACGATCATTACGATTCTGCGATACTTTTTCTCATACTTACGCTATGTAACCAGTCATATAACTAGGCTAAGTTACACATATTATACTAGTTCCATAACAGTTATATAATAGAGGCTTCCCTTCTTCCACTCTTTTTATCGATAATTATAAACAGTATCTGAACTCTTTAAGCAACAACTTCGATTAAGTCATATTATATATAATCCTCTATTTTTTGCTAACGCTATTTTAATAAATTCTAAATAGTTATAACCTAAAACTATATTTTCCTCCAATAATAACTCGAATTTGAATTTATAGGGTTTTATGTAGTTTCTTATCAAGCGTATTTAAGACCAACTATAGGAACACCTTTAACAAGTTTTGGCCGCGTAATGGAGCGAGTTAATCGCCTTAAAAACAACAACGGGTTATTAAAACCCTATAAGCAAGACTTATTGAATGCAAACACATTACTCGAAAATAGGTCATATGTATACAATAATACAACGCCGATATACTAGTTATGTTTATAGGTGTAAGTCGATAACTAAAAGTCTCTAACGCTATATTTACGTTACCAATAATCATAATATCCTCGATATTCAACGAATAACCTTTTATTAGAAAGAGAACCGTAAATACACGGTCTATATATATTAAATACCTTGCAAAAAAAGAAAATTCATCTCCTATGCTGCTTCTAATTAAAGGCCGCACCGCATTACCCGACAATAATGATATCTTAATTTCCTCAGATTTGGATCACAAATCCAATAATATGACACTAATCGTTAACGCGTTAAACATAAACTTCGTAATTAACTGGTAAATTTTTCTAATATTGAACTATGTTTTCATATATAAAAAATACGATAATGTGTAAGTTACGCCGGAATAGAAATTTCATAAGCAAAAAAGGACTGTTTTTACAATTTTTTTGATAATTAAAAGAAATAGCTAAAATTTTTGTAAAAAGTTTATATGTCCGCGGTAACAATAACAATAATTCTGACTTTAACACCTTTATAACTAAAAATTACACCTATGTTTATGACTTGAACGTAATATAAAACGCTATGGTTAACTTTATGAATTTAAAACAAAACTTTCAAAAATGATATTACATATTTTGAAATATTTAAATTCCTTGATTATCTACAGACGGCTATATAATTTGGAAATCTACTGTTAAGGCTACTATTATCGAAAATTCTGTCAATAACACTCTAGCTAACATGTTATTTATTTTCGATATACGTACAAAAAACAAATGCGTTACCCAAGCTTAACTTATGAATAATCGGTTTTAGAATATCTGTATCTAATATAACAGCGACGGTAGCGGCGTCGAAGATTATGATAATGGTAAAAATAAGGGCGATGATATCCGTAATAAAGGTAGTAACTGCAATAATAATAATAACAACGACGGGAAAGATTTTAATCTCGAGTTAATATACGATAAATGAAGTGATGTTATATCAACAAATATAAACACTTTACTAATAATTATTAAATAACATGTTATCCAAGTTAATTTAATTGTATTTTCACGTTATAAAAACCTGATTTAATCTACAAAACCATATAAATGGCTACTTTATTTGAATTTTTCCCTTAAATTTCGCTCAATGCTCAAATGAATTCAAAGATAAATTTAATATAGAAGTTCATTTGTCTATTACTAATGAATTAGTCTATTTTTAGGAAGAAAAAACGTAAATTTATATATTATCACGTATAGAAGCTCAAAGAACTTATATTCAATTCGTTCACTTACTCATAATTTGTACACAACTCTCTCTTTATAATGAATTTACTTTACAATTACATTTATTTTACCGAGGTTAGAGTAAATATAAGTTATCAATACTATAATACTGTTTTTCAATAATGTATCTGACGATTATAATGACCGCATATCCTCATTTTACCTCTATATTTGAATAAAATGACCAGATATAGCATCGTTATAGGAAACCTTTAATTTCGTTACTAAACATGTGAAAATTTCACCAATTTCGGTTGTTACTTGTGTAGATTCACGGAGTTTTTTCGAATAATCTTTGAAATGTGATAAAACTAATAAAAACGTCCAATGATGAATATAATGACTTTCCGCGGAGCACTTAAAAGCAAGAAGATTGAGGAATTCCGATAAATTTATGATGAAGATAACTCAGCTAATATTATAATAAAAACCATATCAAACAAAGCTCTTAAAATTTTTATAAATAATATCAGTCATACTATATGAATTGAAAGTTACGTGGAAAGGTTATCTGTAAAGACCAAAATAAGTAATAATACACAAAGAGTGGAGGTAAGAGAACTTTGATAAATTGGAAGATTGGTAGATGAATAATGCTGACTTCCTTGAATGGAAAAATTGAGTTTGTGTGTGTATATCATGTACTGAGAGTAAGAAAATTATGAAGCAATTATTTCAGTAATCGAAAGTGATAGCCATTGTGAATACTACGCTAATAGTAAGGAAAAACAAAGGAAAACACTTGAGATATCAGTTAATTGTGTTGTAAGATGTACTGGTACTATAAAAATTAAAAGCTGCCAGTATTGAGATATAATCAATTACAATAAATACAAGTTGATTGATAGGTGTCCATTTAATATAAAACACGGGCCAAACTTTAACCCATATTAATGTTACAGGCTAGTGCCTAACTAGTATTACCAGGGATCCAACCCCAGTATTTCTACATGCTTTTACGATGTTGTGGAGCAGGGAGGAAGCTGCATATGAACACGCTTTCATGTATTACGTGACCAGAATTACATTATCTTAGCTCCACAGCAGCTTTCTAGTAAGGACTTCTTCTTGATTTTTTTTATCGAGGTTTATAAATAAAATTTGACCACCTCAAGCGATAACTTCTGCCTCAATCCCTTTATATATAAACCTCAATCATTTCCCAATGTTATCTTAATTACTTATCAGCAGTTATAGCCTAAGGTTATACTATTATTTTCTAACCTATCGAATCTAAACCTCCAAACTTTCAAGTAATTTCTCGATACACGCGGTGAGAAGTAGCTTTAAAACGACTTAGCGGCCTTGCACGATTACCTTACGGCTTAATACAAACGTTTTACCAACGCCTTATATGCGGAACTTATCGAACGGGATTAAGCCATTCGAAAATATTTTTTATACCTAACATAACGAAATACCGATGTATTAAACGCGTTAACAAATAAAATTCGATAATTCGAAGTTATCAACACGCTTAGGCTTTCGAGGTAACTTCCTCCTTAAAAAATTCTTCCTACATATGCCACGAATGACGTAATTACTATATTGCTCCCTACTAGAAACCGCGTTCACTCCTTAAACGATAAAGACTAGAACTCTTTGAACTCCGATTACGATACCAACGTCCTTTTTAACGGGTATTAACGACCTAAACTTAAACTTTTTAATTGGTCGGTTAAGGTTTTTGATATGAAATTACGATTTCCGATATAAAAAGATGCGATAATACATAAATTACGTAGAAACCGAAAGTTTATCGTTATTCAAAAAATACTTTTATATTATCTTTTAATAATTAATGGGCATCGTTAGAACTATCATGAAACTTTATTATGCTCGTAAAAAAGATAACGGTATTAATGACTTTAACGCTTTTATATTTATACTTTGCGTTACTATTACGATCCTAACGCGATTAAAGCAGTTATCACTTGGTTTACGAATATAAAATAAGTAGTTCGCGAACGATTTTACGTTTCTTTTTAACTTTTTGGAGGCCTTATTCGTGAACGCTAACGGTATAACTGTTATAACCCAGACAGTGGTTGGGTCAGGAAGCAGGCCAGTATGCAACAATGTGCCACTAGAAAGCCTGAAGTCTAGAATCAGGCGGGGAACTTCTCTTATATTAGCAACTCCAGACAGGGAAGAACCGATGGGACCGACAGCGGTCCAGTTGATTATACAGGACCGATGGGATTGACAGCGACTCCAGCGGTCCAGTACTGAAGACGGTATGAAGGCACGGATATATAAGGATACGGTCATCACCACAAAGATAGTATTTCCTTCATAGCTCTTCAGTTGTCAATCTAAGTATTCAGTCTACACAACTGAATGGCTTAAAGGCTTGTGATCATTCTACAGCACGAACAAACATCTTCTTGATATTGTACCTTTGTTACCTCTACTACCTTACTACTAACATAAACCTTCTGACACCTTCTATTTACTCACGGATATTTAGTGTGATCATTACAATAACCTAGAAATCCGCCATTAAATTCGTTATTTTTAAAAAAGTTATTAATGATATATTTCTTAATACGTGACTCCCCCTCGATATCCTTACGAATTATATTGAATAGATCGCTTGCGTCTAACATATCGACAGAAGCCTCTATAACTTTTGCCCTAGTTACGACGGTATTAATACTACTATTATTACAAGCGTTTTACGTAGTAAAAATAATGATAATAACAATGTACTTATTTGTGATAGTTAGGGCAAAGTTATTATGACTAGTGTAAACGCCATTCGAGCTGCGTTTAAATAACGCGTTGCCTGGGTTAATTACTCGGAAATTTTTCGCCGTAAAAACCTCGAGTAATACTTGCGTTACGGCGCAGATAGTTACCATATCCGAACCTGCCTATAGGATCCGTAGTAACGTCGGAATAGCTCTAGAGTTAAAGCCGTTATAAAAATCTATTTTATTTTCGCTACAATCTTTATCAAGCTTTGAAAAGGAAAAGAATAACTCTTATACATATTCGCGTATAGGAATTTGTAAAACTTTAATTTTGTTTGATAACTTCATCCTATCTTTTAAATAATTTTCAGTTTATACTTAATTTACTTTATAATTTTATTCTTTGTATTTACCCTTCAATTAATATAGACGATAAATATGTTAGCGTCGTAAATGAATAGTATATCGATTGCTTTAAGTTATTGCGTTTTCTTCTCACATTACGACGAATTAACGAAGTGATATATTACGCGTCTAGTTTTTCCCTACAACTCATTTTCTTTATAAACCTTTTAAATATCGACTTTGATAAATACCATCACCGGATATAAGCTTATATAGTCCTCTTTTTACAATATAAGATTATTTTAGGTAAACCTTAAAGAAAGTATTAATAGGTTATTTACAACGTTTTAAAATATATATTATTTTTGTGACGAACCGGTAACCATCGCGTTTGAATGTGGGGATTTGCGCTCATTTTGAAAACGCCGAAAATGGTCGTGGTCGTTACATTTCACTTTATTTTACCAAAGGCCCGTAGGGACCGAGTCGATATTACGCGGTTTACCACCGTGTCCCTTAAAGATATTATTAAAATATTTACCCCAAAACCGCTTGTTTTCGTTTATGATAAATTTTCCAACATATTTAATTAATTAGCCCCTTCATTAGATAAAGCCCTTGAAGATAAATTACTCCTTTTTCATTCCGAAAAGGATTACGAAATCGTTCATTATATTAATGATTATGGTTAACCTTTGGAAATTACTTAGGGCCTTTTATATGGTATATCGCGTAAGGAGCTTTTTATATTACGTAAACCGTTAACCGAGTTATTTGATTAAGGTTATATTCGAGCGAATAGCTTTTTAATTGGTGTTCTCGTTCTTTTAGTTAAAAAACTTGAAGGTCAATTACGTTTTTATATCGATTATCGCCAGTTCAATATTATCATGAAGGCAGATCGTTACCTTTTTTTTTATGAAAAAGACGTTTACGAATATTTTTTAAGTTATATAGTTTATTAAACTAAATGTTAACGCCGTTTTCTATAATTTTCGTATGAAGGAAAAAAACGAATAAAAAACTATAGTCCGTAAATATTTCGGACTTTTCGAATGATTTATTATTTCTTTTCGGTCTTTTCAACGTGTTTATCACTTTTTAACGATATATTAATAATTCGTTAGGCCCTTCTTTCGAAATTTTTCATTTCTTTTTCTTAGACAATATCCTTATTTAATTAAAAATCACTTTCGATAATTATATACTTAAAGTTAAACAAATCTTTAACTCTTTAAACATCGTAAAACTTAACCTCAACATTTCCAAATGAGAATTCGGTGTTTAAAAGACTAAGTATTTAAAATTCGTTATTAAGGTTGACATCGGCCTACGTATAAACCTAGAAAAGCTACGTTTTCTAAAAAAAATGAAGGGCTTTCATGTCAGTTTTAAAAATATAAAAGTTTTTTTAAATTTGCAAACTTTTACCAGTAACTTATTTGCAACAATTTGATGATTATTAAATTACTATTTCGGTCAACTTATAAAAGTACCCCTTTTCGTTAGGGGTTGGTGAATTTTTTTTTTTTTTTCGAACGGCTTAAAATTAGCTTTTTTTCAGAACCTATATTCGTTTAATAAAACTTTAACTGCGACACCTTTTTAAAAGACGACTATTTTAATTAAACCTTGAAAGGCGGTCTTTTTAACACGAAGACTACGGTAACCTCTACTTAATAACGTATTACTTTCGTCGTTTATTTCCCGCCAAATATAATTACAAAATCTACGATAAGAAGTTACTCTGTATTATTAGCTATTTAAAAGGATAAAACGCAGAGTTTCGTGGCACAACACACCTGTTAACAATTTTAACAAATTATGAAAACCTGTAATACTTTATAAGTATACTACGGATTTTTAAACAAAAAATCTATTAGTTTAAACGCTTTTCATAATTTTTTGTTCAGTTAGTTTATAATGAAACGGTAAATTATACGTGATCCAATATGTTATTAAGATGAAAATAAAATATTCCTAAAGGCTTTGTCGATTTACGTCTTCTAAGTCCAAAACTTTAACTATTACACCCTGAATAATTCGCTTTCGAACCGCTTTCGTATATATATGTTTCCCAGTAAACCGTTACCAGCCAATTTATTTCGAAAAGCCGTAAAACTTTTATTAACGTTGGTCTTGAAAGTTATTAAAACGCTGTTATTACACGCTATATTACTTGCACTTAAATAATACGTGCGGTAAGTAAAGGCGATCGACATTTCCTAGTGGATATTTGTACTGATGACGATTAAACGTTAAAGGTTTCGATTTCAGAATATTTAATGAACGACGATAGGGTTCTACGGTTTCGCGACCGAATTTAAATACCTATTTACGAGCCGTTTATTACTGTGATAATTTAAGTTACATATAATCAACTTTTTACCGGCTATTCGGTCGCCACGTTATTATTGTTTCTCTTTCCAAAACGTACTTCCAATTAAGCCTATATCGTGCCGTCTACTATTTTTACCATAACTGTGACGATTATAAACGTATAATATATTGGAACCACTATCGGAAAAGACTTTTCTAACCTCTTTCGATTTTTCAACGACTTTTAAACAAGCTTTATATCGACTTTATAATTAACTTATCCTAAAAACGTACTAGCAAACCATATTATATTATGATTATTACAAATCTTTTAAGTAGAAGCGTTACCTTCAAGATTATAATTACTTTAAACGCCGAAACTTATGCAGAGCGGTTTTTAAACTGGTATTAACTATTTTGGGCGTTTTCCTACACGTTTACTAACAACCGTGGTTAAATTGAACTGATAGGTTTTAAAAATGACTTTAAGACCTTATAAAGGTAGAATAATGCTTGCATATTACTTTTTAACCTGAAATTGACCGTGTTACCAAACGTATAAATTAAAAAGTTTTAACATATTTAATTTTGTCGTTTATACCTAATTCTATCAAAGCTGTTTATAACCCGATAATTAATTAACTTTAAATAATAATTAATTAACTTTAAATAATAATTATATATTTACTATTAATATTAACCTGTTTTTTATAACCCATGACTACTACATTGGCTTTATATAACCAATATTATGCTTTTTCGTCCCACTTATAATATTACGCGCGAAAGCCGAGGATTTGTTTAACGTATCCGCGAAGTTACGGAATTTATACAAGCTGTAATAGTGGTTATATAATGACGTACAAAAGAAGTTAATAATAAACAGCTTTTCTTTTCAAAACGTTTTTGGGTCGGCGACGACGTTTAACTTTTCCTAAAAAAATAGGTAAAACAATTTCTTTGAAAAAATTAAGTTAACTTCATGAAAAATGACTTATAACGCGTATAATTAACTCCTATATCATTGTATTCGATATATCTTACGGGAAACATTCCTGATTTTATATTAATTAACTTTTCCGAGCCGCTTTGGATCCGCTCCCAAGCTAGCAAACTCGCGAATTTTAAACGTAAGCCGTAAATGTTATCGGTGACGACGGCGAAACGAAACCGGAATACCACGTTAAAAGTATTTTATAAGCCCTTAATAAACCATAAATCGAACGTAATTGACTTTATAACCCACTGAACCGGCAGGTTTTAATTGAATAAGTAAGTTATATATATTTAACGTAAAAGCCTCTATTAAACTTCTTTGATATCGTGATATTAAACGCGTTCGAATCGCGTTACTAATTAGCAGAATATAATGACAAGCCTTTACGACTAACCTGTGAGCGGGTCTAACATTTTATACTTTACTTTATAAAATAAAGCGGCGTAAGAACAGTTAATAAATGGTTAATAAATAAAGGCATTAGTATTAATAAAAGCGGAGAACCAGACGACGACGAAGCTTATTCGAATTTATCCTTAAACTCCTAATCTAAATCCTCACCTAAATATTTTTGCTTATTTCGACCAATTTAATCAACTTAACGTCTGTACGACTCAACTTCGCGTTAATATGCTTTAAAACCTTAACGAGTTTTGAAGTCGCTTTTAACAACGCACTTTATCCGTTCGTTGTCTACGTTTTCTACGTTTTTACCTTATTACAAAAAACTTACTTAAGTATTATGTTCTTTATTCATTAGTAACATGGCTGGTAAATTATTGAAATGTATAGAAGTGACGGGAATAAAGCATACCCCGCCTCGGGTATCCACTTTCCGCTACGTGATATAACAAACTTTAATAGCCTTTTTGTAACAATTACCTAGGTTTATACGTTTTTAGCCGTTTATTCGCACTTATAGAGCGGCTAAGAAAAACTTCAACTTATACCAGTCTTAAAAATCAAACGTTAAGCACGCTTCAGATAACTCCTTCACAGCTTCTTTTTTATCGTGATTCAAATTTAAAGGCGTACAAGAATAGTTAAAGCTACGGTTTATAGCCCGAAAAAAAAAAAAAGACATCGAATACTAGTATTGAACCACTAGTTAATAGCTTTCTTGCGATTATTTAAACCCACCCTCGGTTTCCTAGTAAAATTTACTTGAGTTATATGTTATCTTACAAACGTATTTAAAACACGTTTACTGACAGGTTTCGTTAGGATATATATTAATAACCTGTAAGTTAAGGAACTTTATATTTGTGAACAAAAACCAGATAACTTTCGAACAAACAAACCTACGTTTCTAATAACTTTGTTGACTTAATGACTAGTTAAAGATTTATTGTATAAAACCATAAGGCGGGTATAAGGAAAAACTAGTTATATTCAATTAATACTATAATGTTAATGGCAAAAAATGCCACAATACCTTATATTACACTACATATAGTATTAAAGGATAAAGGTTGGAGAAAACCTTTTGTTTTAAAATTAAAGTCTATAGATTATTTATAAAGGGAGTGTTAGGTCACTTTCCACGTAATATTTCGACTTAGCACCTACCACATAACACTACGACATTCTGGACGGCGCGCTTGCCTTCCCTCGTACTTTCCACACCACGCATAAAAAAAAAGAAGGGGGGGGGGGGTATATCTAGGGATGATCTTACAGGCTAATACCTAGCTAGTATTACCAAGGATCCAACCTTGGTAGTTTTATACGCTCTTACGATGCTCTGAATCAGGGAGAAAGCCGTATGCATACACGCTTCCAAACGTCACGTGACTGGGATTACACCATCATAGCTCCATAGCAACTCCCTAGCAGGGACTTCTTCTTTTCCTCTTCATCGAGATTTATAGACAGAATCCGACCACCTCGAGCGACAGCTTCGGCATAAGTCCCTTTACAATTAATTAGGATGTGGGCCTGATAACGATCTACTCAACTTAGATCCTACATCATCCATTTGACCTTTATAATACTACTTGTTACTTCGACTACAATTAGAATCGATAACTCGTTACAATAACTAAAGATCTATCAACAAAAATATGAATTATATTTATCAAGATGAAATTATAAGTAAATGATATATTTTAGAATGATCAGATGAATGAAATTGCTTTAATAATGAGGGAGTAATATATATATTTATATCTTTTTTCAAAAATCTTATAATTTATGTAAAACTCTATTAACGTACTCGTAAAATTTGAATGGATTTTACCAAGAAATCCAAATAGATAAAGATACTTTGTCAGTAATTTCGTAAATACTATATGTATATGTAAAACTAGAAGAAGTAGATGATATAGATGTATAAAAAAGAAATAAATGAAATATACAAATTGGATACCTTTCGCATAGCGGAAATTATATTAACATGGCTAGGAAAAATTCAATAACAATACCTCAAGTCAAAATAGGCGTATTCAATAGATTTTGAGTGTTGATAATATTAATACTATTATCAACACCCTTTTTAAATTTTCTGTGAAAACAGCCACAACTTTACAAATCATTTTTTTTCTTCCTACGAAAACAGTTATAGTTAAAGAAATTTTTTTAAAGAAACCCTTTTTCCAAACCACCCAATACCCTAAGGATCATAATATTCTTTTTATATCGAATTCATTTATAATGATAGCAAAAAAAAAAAAAATTATCCGTAGGCTTTTATTGTTGCAACGAAGTCCATTCAAACATGGTCGAAACTACTGATGTATTGTATTGAAAGTAGTGATCTGGTTCTTTCTAAATTTAGTAGGTCGCTATCTAGTCTGTATACTAATCTGTATTGGAAACTGTTTGGCTCATGCCCAACCTTGAATTAGACACTCTATTATACTTCACCTACAATCAATATAGTCAAATTATAATCGTATAGTCAACTTACAATCAGTATAGTCAACTTCCAATTAATGCAGTTAATTTAGCTGTACTATGATTAATTATTGTTTTAACATTGGAAATTTTGTTTCTATACGTGGAAGTTGACATGATCGATTACCAATTCATTATAATTGATAAAATACCTTTTATTACTGTCGGTAATACTCCTGTCAATTTCAGCCTATTTCGCATCCAAATTGAATTTTAATTGTAATCCTCCGCCTCATAGTTCCTGGTATTAATTTCCCCTGTTCTTACATATAAGTTTTCCTTTACGAATTTGTGCGTTATTCATTCTCTGGCTTTTGTTAGTAGGTTTGTGTACTTTTTTTGTTTTTGATACCTTAGTAGTTTTACGAATTACTAGGGTATCTCTATCTCTTTACGTTATGTTTCGGTCGTTCTACATATCCCTAAATTCATATAGACAGTTAATTGTTTTTTACCAACTCTTTCAAAATTTCATTGCATATAGCTTTATTTATAACTTTGAAAGGGTTGTTTTTGCTATTAATTTACCCTATTTCCTTAATTTTTAGAGTTTCTTTACCCTTTGTTGATATTATTACATTTATTATTCAATGTTTTTTATTCGTCGTTCCTAACCTAGAAAGGTACTTTTAAAGGCTATGTATCAGAATTAGTACAAACAACCATAGGTATCGAAGGTAATTCTATCTATTTAGTAATAATCTTTAATATGTTGTCGGTTAATATGCCGATATTAAATCCTGTTATTATATCGTAAGCCTTCAATATTAATACTTTCTGTATTATATGCTTACACTTAGCAGATATTTAGTATACGAGGTTTTCAGTAATTGAAAATTGTCCATCAAACCTATTTTAATTGAAGAGTATTATAAGGAATCTAACTTAGGATGTGAAGTCGATATTATTTGTAAGAAAAGCTGTTCGTAAAGATATTAAATCCACTATAGTTAAGGTTACCGGTATTATATAATTGATTTTATTCGAATTGTGTATTTGTTATTAAATAAGTTTGTTTTATTTATTTCAGTCGATATCTCGTAAATATTAAATTTTTATCGTAATTGATAAATCGTATGATGTTTTCAACCGGTATAGTATGATTATGTAAGTTATTCCAGGAATTTATTTAAGGTATTATTGTGGTTTTACTTTGTTGGTTTTGTTAAAAGTCGTTAAATTTGTAGCTTACCCTTTTGAAAGTAGGCTTATGTATGTGCTATAATTATCGTTAATATTATGAATACAGATTAACGATTTATTAAAATACAATATTATATCTTTATATCACTTTTCAATCAACATATATCCTTAAAGATCTAAGTGCTTGATATTATATTATTTATGTATTACAAACCTAAAAGTTTCCATAATATGTATATTGTTGGGTCGTATACTCATGATGCCGAAGTTTTTATCTTATATCATCAATGATTTTTATTTTTTGAAAATTTAGTCGTTTTCTACTCAATCTAGTTTTCAAATACGTTTGGTATATTCAAAATTTATTAAATTTATTTAACTTCATTTGTAAAGAAGTTCAATATATAGTATTACTGTTTAACTAGAAAAACTTTTACTTAATCTTTTGGTAGTTTTAATAATATAATCCACTGGAAATCGGTGACGGATTGCGTGTATGTTTATATAATGCTACAGTGATTGAAGGTAAATTTACGGTCTAAGCTAGTAATACAACTGGTAGCAATTATTAAAATTCAAGCGCTGGTTCATTTTCTTGGTTATTAACGATTCAATAAGGATTTCATTTTTTTTCTTTCATCGCCATATCCTTATGCGATTAACTTTGACTTTTTTTCATAGTAGTTTCGTGGATTTGCTTTAAATTTTGCAAATCATTCTTAACTTTAGGATCATTATATTTAACTATTTAAACTATTTCAACACTCTAAGTTAAACTAAGTTGTAGGTAAGTGTGTCGTTAATTCAGATTCGGTCGTCTTTATTAAAAGGCTTGCCCAGTTAGTTGATCATATTTTCAGCGCATAATTCAAGAGTTAGTTCGTCATCAGACTTGTCTCTTTACTATACTCAAGCTGTGGCGTATATTGTTACAGGATTTTCATCCTTGTTACCCTCTTCCTATTTAATGTATGTCCTCCTTTTTGGTGTTTTTTCACGATATTGTCGCTCCATCAACTTGTTAACGATCGGTTTGTGAAGGTTATATTAATTGAGTTGCTCAGATTAAAGAATCTTTGTCGAGTTTAAGAGGTTTTTCGTATACTTTGACCGATGTAACTCAAAAGATAACAAGATCGTTAATGGTTTTAACTAATATGTTTGGGTTAGCGATAGTTGTTATTTTATAAGGTTTATCTAATATGCCTTAATTTCTTTACGTAAGTACTTTAATTTAAGAGGAGAAAATAGTGCATTTGTTATTGATAGTTTATTTCTGACATCAAAGATATTATCAATCTAACAGCGTATTAATTTCTTTATTTATTACTTTAAGGATATCCTATATGGTAAGACTTGTCTTTAAGTATTAAACGATCAGATAAATTTATTTATCACATGTAAGTACGTTTTAAATACTAATAATATTGGTTTTGTATTATTAGAAACAATAGTAACAATAAGGCTCTTCACTACTTTTTATAGTCCTTCCTTCAAGTTTATAAAACTACTAATTTTTAACATAAGGATATTATAGATTTTACGCAAAATAGTGTTTTTTAACTTTATCTATGCTCCAATTAAATTTAACAAAATCTATTTATATTATATTAATATATATTTGAAGTTAAACTGAAACTATATTCTAGTAAAGTTGTTGTTAATATTGTAAATTAGGATGTTTGAAGGTCCCATATATATATGAATTTTTATGGTATATAAGGCCTCTCATGTTTCTTTTACTGTAATGATTTGAAAGAATTTGGTATTATAAAACGTCGTTACAAAGTCAACTATGTAAAGTATAAGATTGCCGTTTAAGTATAATACGTTATCAAACACTTCAGAATTGGATTATCAATTTTCTTTGAATGTGAACTTAAATATAAATTAGATTTGAGAGTGTGTTAGGCAATAATATCAATTTTTTTAATCTATTTTGATGCGAATAAGTTCACATTTTAATAACTGGTCAACTTAATGACTTTATATAACTCGTTAATTACGAGGTAATTCAATTATTGGTATAGTTGACGAAGTTTGGACTTTGTTTGGTTTAATATTATTTTCATTAGCTTTTGAAAGTAAAATTATAAATATTTGTATTTTGAATTAAACAGTAATCTACGGTTTTTTTTTCAACTAATCGTTAAGTTTAAATTTCGAAGTTAACGCAAAGATAATTTACATATAATTAGAAAATGAGGAATGAGGTTAGAGATTCTCAAATGCGGAAGATAATAGGTCGAATGACTGTAATCATAGTTGTCGATCTAAATGAGAAGATTTCTTTCCTAGGGGCAAATCCAACTTTAAATTTACTGGATTCTGTATAATTAAATTCTGTAACAGTATTAATATTCTTTCATAATACTAAGTATTGAGAATAGCCTTTTACTAAGTTTCGTATTGACTTAGTATCTGGTATAAAACTTTGAAATACCTATTTCGCATAATGATCGCGAATAATAAATAGGTATGTTGGTTCAAAATCTTTATCATCGTAATGATAATAGGGCTCTTTACCTATTGAGCGGTATAAAAAGGCATAGTCGGCTAATTATTATATTGTTTCTAAGTTAGTGTTAGTATCTTTATGCTGGCTTATAGCTTTAGGTATTTCGTCCTCATCTTTTGCTTCTGTATCTTGAAACTTTAAAATACATTTAATATATTCCTCATTGAACCTGAAGGGATATTAAATATAATATATCACTTGTTTCCATTATTATTTGACAGTAGTATAATGTGTTAATTAACAACTTTTTTTACTATAAACATAATACCTTTTTGCGTTGTTTTAAGGAAACTTACGGGGTTAACTCAAAGAACTTAGCCCAAAGTATTTTTCTTTTTGCGTGCGTTTGCGTTGAGAATTTTAGTTCATAGTTTTATATTAGCTGAATTACTTGGGATTTCTGTATTTGCGGTCGATGTAATTAGTATATGTTGAATTTTATCTTTATCGCTTAAGTTGTAGGCTTGATAATATATACCAGCTGAGTTTAGCACCTGTATTATTACGGTCGTGAACAATAGACTTAATTAGCGAAAAAAAAAAACTTTACAAGTAACTTCAAGATATTATAAAGCGTATTGAAATTTATTATAGCTCATGATGGCTTAACGGACTTAATGCCGCCATATACCTTTCCAAACTTTTACATTCACTATTGATTATTAACAAAACATTAGCTTGTTAAACATTTGATTGAAGATATTAATTTTGGTTTACGACTCTTTTTTATGATTTAATATACACGACTACTTGGTAATGTTCCAATGTATATGATATTGGACGAGATTGATATCGCGTTAGAAGTGACTTTTAGAGTTATTCTAGATCTTTCAAAACAAAACAAAAATCGTTAAATAATAAAAATAGTAATTTTCGGCTTAGCTAGTAAGACTATCAAGAAATAAAGAGTAGAAACCAGATAGTTTAATTTTCATTTAACTATTAATCTTGAAAAATGGTTATAATCTGATCCAAGAGGTTGTACAACTTACCGTTATATTTCTCTTTACTATGTTTTTTTAAAAGTTGTAATCGATACATAATCCATATTTATTGTAGTAATATTTTGAAGAGAAAAAGTGTTATACTAGTTGTATAACTCTGTTTTATTTCTTAAATAAGGGTTTTATTAATGGTATTGATAGGTAAGGTAATTACCTTTGATAAAGTTTGAAGGAAAAAAGCCATTAGTTATGCTTATAATAAGTTCTTGCGTAAAACCGCTCCTTTCTTATAATTGATGTTACTGGCGAACCTATTATAATTTTACGTATTAAGGGACTTGAAGATTTCTGTGGATTTAGTAATAATCTGATTGATATTAAAAAGCCTTCTGGTAAAATTTATATTCAATTGACTAATGAATTTGAAGGTTTGCCACGTTTAGATTAATCTAATTTTCATTGTTACTGGCAATTGCTTGGGAAAAAAAGGTTAAGAAACATATTTAAATATGGACAAGACTTTGCGAACATATATGAGGGTATTAATGGATGCTATTATTAATAATATCTTTATCTTTGCTTTCATATACCTATTAAAGATTTTCATTTGTAGCGAATTTGTTCAATACGTTTTCTAGATTGACCTCCTTCCCTTTCCTCATTACAAGGTTTATCCCGCGATTATATAACTTGATCTTTAACTTAGTTTTAACTTATTAATCTGCTTTTTTCTACATATATAAGGTCTATTTGTTAAATCATTCGTAAAAGTTATTTATTGCAACAAGTTTTTGATTGATGTCTATTAAGTTTCAGTCGAGCATGAAGAAAGAAATTATATTGATAAGAGGTTTTAATATATCAATTTCGTTAGCATTCGTAAACTAATGGTCGTTGTCAAAATTCTTAATAAATGCGGTTTCGAAGGTTTTGATTATTTTTTAATGTGGTTGGTAATAATATTGAATTCAACGTTTTCAGTTGCTATTTCAACGGTATATAGAAGGGAAAAATTAATGTAAGAGGGTAGATTATATGTCATTTGCGGTTAAAGTTATTGTTCATTATTGAAGCGATTTTAAAACTTAGCGATTTACGATTTGCGGTTTATAATAGTAGAAGCTATAGCGATTGAGCCTTTTATTAACTTTAGTAACTTAACAACTTTAGTGGTTGTTTCTTAACTTAAACTTAATGATTTAAACAAATTCAATACATTTGGCGGTTAATCTTAACACCTATTTTTTGAGGTAAAGTTAATCAAGATTTCTATATAATTTTAGTGATGCCATCACCACTTCTAATCTGCCGCGAAAAATAACTTAATTTCGAAGGTTTTTTTTACTTACTACCGCGAAAACTAATCCAGTTTTGAGAGTGCACTTCGTAAAAACCTTTCTTCTACCTTCCTTAAACAAAACGTAACCGGAAGGTAGTTTATTTTTCTATCTAGTTTATCTGTGCTTAGTCAATAAGCATTTATTAATATTGGTAGACCTTCATTGTTGCAACGTAGTCGATTCGAATTGTAGTTGAAGTAACTGATATATTGCATTAAAAGTCATAATCTGATTCCTTCTAAGTTTAGTAGGCTGCTAGCCGGTCTACACACTAATCTATATAGGCAACTGCTTAGGCTGTACCCTAGCTTGAATTGGGCGCTCCACTGTATTTAACTTGCAGTTAATATAGTCAACTTACAGTCAGTGCAGTTGACTTAGCTATACTGCAATTGACTGCAATTCCAACGATTTTATTGATTCTAAATTAATATCAATAAGTATTGAATCCAACGTTACTATTATTAATTGAAACTATAATTGAATTAATCAAGGTAAAGTCAGTGTAATCAAATGATATTTTCTTAATTTTACGGGTTATTAGCCAGTTTTTATGTATTTATTCGTATAATAATGCTAATATGTATCTATGATATGAGACGACAATTTCTTACCTTTCAATTATGGTTTAAAACGGTTGTTATCAACTTAGAAAAATTAGAAAAACAATCTAATCATTACGTCCTATTCTAGTAAACCAATTAGATTGTCAGGTGGCAATGTGGTGGACCAAAATTATTGCAGTTGGTGGAGCTAACTGTTGGCTCTGTTGGCTATATTGCATGCTAGTGCAGTTGACTGGATTGTAGTCAACTGCACTACATATGCAATAGTCGCAACAGTCTTGACCAAAAAGGATATAATAGATGCACTGGTCAGGATGTATAATACATAACAACGGTGTAACTTACAGGCTTAATACCATGGTAGAGTACAAATCTAAAAGTCTACACCTAAATCGATCATCGTACCATCTACGTACTTGCTATAGTAATCTACTAAGCAACTTATCTGTTGTTCTGGGTCCCTGGTATTCTGGGTATACACATTGCTAGTAGGGATACCCCTAATGCAACACCTTGCCCACTCCAAAAAAAGCTTACATCGATATTGTTCTCCACCACACCCAACATGCAAATATATCCGACTTGCACCTGTTTTCATTATCGTCTTCGTAATCGAAACGCCCAATATATAAAGTCTTACATTTACCCGACACAGCGTTTTGCGTTCGCCTTCTTTCCAACCACTCCTCGTGCTTCTTCTATAAAACATCCACTCACTTTGCAGCATCATGTTATCAAGGGTGCTTGTAGTCTTTATCATGCTTGGCTTTTGTCATGCGTTTGGATTTATTCCCGATTTCTCCGAACGTAAGGAATACTCCATGGCATATCATCAACATCGAGAACCCGGTGACATAGCCCGACCTAAAGACCGGACTAAAGAACGCAAGACCAAGGAATGGACGTTCTTGGTCTTCTCATCGGGATACGGCAATGGCTTGCCAGATGCAGAAGATGCCTGGGCTCATGGCTTTCGGGTAGCCTACAAAAACGCCCCGAGCATGAAAAACAACCCAGAGGCCTCGGACTCACGCCAAGTCGTCACACCGGTCACAATGTTCTCATGGTCGGAAGACGGACGAAAGATGGTGTTTTGGACCCTAAACAACGGCGTCGACAGTGTTGACGTGGCGCTTTCGGTGACCAATATCATCAGCGAATGCTCAAGATATGGACCGGGGTATGACGTAAAGTTGGTTAACATCATTACAGCGACGACCATGATCCTCGAGGACTCGGAGTACATAAGCGCTCTAAACGGATGCCGAGGATCACTAGGCCTCCACGTTACAACGAACAAATTTGAAGTTTACACAGGACATAATCAATGCTGGGACCTGCTTACGGCTGTACCATCTGTAAAACGCCTTCGCCAAGCGGCCAGAGATTTTGATGTGAGGAACTTCTTGGTTAAGATCAAGGTCTTCGACTACAAGAAACCCAGCGGGCCTCATGATAAGAACTCCTTCAATTTGTTCTATGTCAAACAAGATGAGGGGGAAACTAGGCAGGCTCCTATTGTGTTGAAGACTTAGAAGGTAATAGTTGGAGAGAGTATGTTATGTATAGGGAGAACCATGTGTTCTAGACGGTTAATAGCCATGCAACAGAGGCTATTGAGAAAAAAAGGGGTGGGGAGTAATCGAAGTAAGGACGATTACTTGGCTTGTAGTGATTACAGAAGTAAATTATTGAGTGTGATAGATTTGATTTGACTTGATTTGACTTGATTTGATAAATTCAATGTGTTCTAAGCCGCATAGCGGCATCGAGACGCGGCACAGCGTTCTTGGCCAGGGACAGATATTCTTGTGGCAGTCCCATCCCCTTCCCCACAGCCGTGCATGCAAGGCTGGGGAACCAGTACTCCGTGCGGTATCATGCATAAGCTGTGAATGCCATACGTTCGCCACCGACCTACGCGGCTCTGGCCCAATCGAGTGTGATCGAGATTACATTCAAGGAGTTAACCCACGCCATGATAGTGAGCTGTTAGGTCACTACCCAAAAGTATCCGTGCGGGCTTGACTGATATCTACCAAGTACGTAGTATGCCCAGTTGACCGAAATAAGCTTTTGATAAGCTTATGAACCTTTTGTCAACTGGGAGGCCTCGTCAACTGGAGGGGGGGGGTTTGATGTCCCCTGTCTACTGCCCCCTGTCAGGTACGTACCGGGTACGACCGTCCATGGGATGGATTAGTAGTATGCGCCGTGTACCCATCCGCGCCTAGGCGTATATATATCTGTAGGCGCATAAAAACCTCGGGATACCGTCCTTGTATGTTGTCCATACGCCACTAATATCGTCCACTACTCGTGGCGGCTTCAACTTCAGCCCATCACCCTAGAGGGTGGTGGACATTGAATCGCGAAGGCACGTTGATTCGCGAGAATCCGGAGGTACCTGAAATTAGTATGGGCCACCCCCAAAATGAGCGGGAGGTTAAGAAATTAGCACATTTTTGCCATATGCATACGTTCATTTTTTCTCCGCACTAACAATCCAACGCGTTTGCACTTTTTCACTACCTACTAGTACACCTGTAGGTTTGAGTGGGCCCCTAGCTCAAGGTCCAAATCACTGATATTTGCAGTGATAGATCTTTGAGTCGTTGGAACGTTGTTTATTCAGAAGAAAGTATCAAAAAGACTCAAACTGGGGGTTTACTGGTTATACCATGGTATCGAACTGAAATATTCGTACCTGACAGGGGGCGCGGAGCAGGGGGCGCGGATCACCGCACTCCTTGGCGAGTGTGGCGCACGGACCACATACCTGAACAGGATGAGAATATTTATCCCTACCATCATAGTATAAGAGTGGATTGCAGCTGTGCTTGGTGCTGTAGTTGGCTTCAACATATCCTGGATCCGATGCCCCAGATCCGGTGTATCCCAGACCACATGGTCCAGGTTGGCTTGGATCCACACAACGTTTATACCATCAATTTGACAGCATTACCCACCGCTCGGACCACAAAAATGACAGCGTTTTTATTGCATTGGGCTTAAAAAAGTGAAGGGATTGATTAAAGTAGTACAGATCTGACGATCTGTCAGTACCTAAATAAACAGTCACGGATCCTCTGTATTATCACGCATACAAATTCGAAGTAGACCGAAAGAATCCCGGGGTAAAGCCGTATGTTAATGCAATGCACCTCCTAAATTAGTACCTTGAAAGTAAGACTGGACCAAGTCTTGAAATTGAGGCTTGAAAAAAATACCTGTATTGGGTCTGTATAATAGTTTGGTGTTTGACACATGACCAACATGAGGTTGTAGAAGAAGTGTGTTGTATTGCAAAAGAGTGAAGAGTAGTTTATGGAGACGGTGGCTGTACAGATACTTATAAAAGGCCTGTATATTAGCGGTCAAATTTGTGACAGTACCCCTTTTTTTAAACCATATCGTTTTCACGGGGACAATACGTTTTACATATACAAACAAGTACGTTTTAAAGTCCTTCAATTAATACTGTTTGAAATTAGTCGGCCTGTAACATTTTATCAGAGTTTTACCCACAAATTAAAACCGTTTTGAATTGAAAACAGGTATGGGCACAAGTAAATGTAGCTACGGCACAAGTTTTTTGGATTCGATATATTTGGAAACGTTGATAGCAGGTGGCTTGCAAAGCTACCCATGTTCGTACGAGGTTACCCCTATCATATATTCTACCTCTATCTTTCCGCGTATGAATTAGTCATTAATATGTGATATTAATTCATTATTTCATGTTTACATTCGTTATAATACGGTTGTTTTCGGCGCGTTTAACTTTATTAGTAATTGTTCATTGGTACCCTTCTTAGTTTATATTTACAAATAACTCTTTTACCTAATCAGTGTTATTTTGTAGGGATAGTGCGGCGCTTAATGTATAGCGCCACGTTTTAATTGCAATATTGCGCTTATAGTATAATGATTTTTACAGCATATTAACCTTTTGGGACAAAAACACCGGCAGCAGTTGATCTCAGCCTCTTTTATTGGAAAAAAGTAATATATATAAATGTATTATTGATAGGGCTTTAGACGTTGCAATGTTATCTATTTGATTAATCGAAGTAACAGTAGTATTGCGTGATCAAGTGGTGAATATATTGTTCTAGGTTTGGCAGACCGTTAGCTGGTCTGCATATGAAAAGACTGAACCGGAGCTGTCGCTCAAGGTAGTCGGATACTATCCATAATCCTTAATGAAGAAGAAGAGAAGAGAAACCCCTATTAAGGAGCTGCTATAGAGCTGTGAAAAAGGAGTGATCTGGTTATATAACAGATGAGGGTATGCTTCTTTGCGGCTTCCAAACGGCTTTAAAGCACCGTCAAAGCATTAATGATAACTACTAAAGCCAGATCCTTGGTAATTATTAACCTAGGTATTAACCTATAATGTTACCACCCGAGTTTCCCCCCCTCCCCCTACAGTATAGTATAAAAGGTCGTAAAAAGTGTTAGCGAAATAAAAGGCATGATAAGTGCGAAATAATCGTTCTGAAACACTTTAAGATGCCGCAATATCATGTAAAAGATTTTAATTATCAAATAGTTTATTATCGTATAGATGGTATCGGCAAAAGCCTCCCCTTATTGCCTTCATTATAAATAGTTTCTTAGGTTCCCTTCCCAGAAATATAAAACTTTCCTTTCGCAATTACTATTCTACACAATTGATACCATCACCATTTATATTATTAGTTCTTTAACGCCCTACCCCTTTTTTTTAAGGGAAGTTTCTTGTTTTTTTACTAACGGTTATTGAGATGAATCTCCAATTTGTTGTGGCGGTTAATAAGTCGATTAGATAAGTAAATATGCTTGTTTTGAATTTATTTGATTTCTACTAACAAATACACATTTCCTTTCCCTTCGAGATATTAATGTGAACCTAAATGGGACCCGTACATAAACGTATTTTAAATAAATTTACATGATAATTTACGTCCGTAGAATGTTTTTATAGGAAACCAAGGATAAATTGAACCCGTATAACGGTTAGGAAATTATCAATAAGTGATTCGATACCGGTATTCGTTATTATTTATATTTCGTTAATACAATAAGTTGTGGCTTTAGCTACACATATATCTTATTGAATTTTAACCTAGATATAAACGAAATAGTGGAGCAGTTATTCGAAACTTACCTAGCTTTTAACATTTAAAACCAGAGTAAGTTATTCGTTTATAAGCTATTCCTTAGATGTTAGCAAACAGCTAAATAACATATAAATTGAGGCTATCGTCATTCAAAAGGTAACAAATTTTTTTCGTGTAATATAAAAAAAAGGTTAACACTTGTGGGAAAGCAGGTTTAATACCAGTTACTCTTGTTTGCTCTGGTGACTTTGGGGCTGTAGAGTTTTTCGACAAGGAGTGTGGTTTTTAGGTAAGTAAAGTATATTCAAAGTCAACGTAGGTATTGTGGTTCAATAGCAGGTAGAAAGTATAGTTAAAGGCGATTAAATAGTTAATTGAGGTTTTCGAGCGTATTAATAGTAGGTTGTACCGTATTAACGGTAAGTTGGATAAGTTGATCGAAAAAAGTAAGAAAATATTAGCTGTCAACGGTTTGAGTAAAAACTCCCAGAGCGCGAATATAATAATATATTGAAGTAATTGTAATCGTAATATTAATGGAAATTATGTTTATATTCGATACTGTTGGTAAAGTCTCTATATATTCACGTAGTCGAAAAGTAATGAGAAAAATTGGTATTGTAGTAGTAAAGATAATATAAAAAGAGAAGAAGCATTCGGAGAGTACACGCTACAGGTGAGAGGTTATAACCTTTTACCCATGCAGTGGCACTCTACTATACACTTTGCTAATCTCCCTTCTGGGCACTGGCACTCTATTATACACTTTACAAATGCTACTTTTAGGCAGTGGAATGCTATCATACACTTTGCAGATACTAATTTGAGGCAGTGAAACGTTATTAAGAACTTCATAGGAATGCTCCTTGCAAAGTGGTATGTTACCGTACACATTGTAAAGGTACACTCCGCAATGTGGACGCTTACTAACTATAAAGATATATAGAAATATTCATATAGATAATCTTTTCTTTTCCAATTACGACCTATATTTGTTATTGAGTAATAATAATGTAGTTTGTAACGTAATCCGTATCCGTAATTCAGTAATGACAATTTCAATATAGTGTATTACATATCTGTAATTTATTAATGATAATATAATTACGGTAAAAATTGTAAAGATTTAAAATAGTGAGTTTTAACCGCGGCAATGATTATAGTAACGGGTTGGTTATTTCAAGTAATAGATAACGATATTATTATTAATGAAGTGTATTGTTAGGTCCGTAAAAAGGTTTGATTACGTAAATACTAAAGAGGTATAATTATATAGGGATAATTACGATAATACGTGTTTTGAGTTTAATGATGAAAATATATTGTTATTGGTTTAAACAAACCCTCCTTTCTTCTCTCCTTTAACAACGTGTACCTCTAGCTTATATATATCTCAATTATTTATATAATGTACGTAAATTCAAGCTCTCTAATAGATAGGTTACTTAATTGATTCCTATAAACTAACGTCGCTCGTAAATAAATGCCGCGTAAAAACAGTTTCCTCAAGCGCTGTTTAACGCGTAAGCGCAAACATGTAAAGGCGGCTGTTACCGTAACCCGTCGCACTGGCGATACCGCTACCGCTGCCACTCCTAACTCCGCCTCTTTTAGTACAATGTTATTAATCCTTMCCTTTATCCTCGCCTCATCTCCCGCCGCCGCCGCCATTAAAATCGCTACCCCCCCTCCCCTCAATACCTAAGGGAAGGAACATGGGGTTTCTAAAATTATAAACCTTACCTTTTCTCTGCAGTTAAGAACCCTATTACTCACGGAGACCCCCCCTCCCCCCCTTTGCCGCCGCAAACGTAATTTAGCGAAGTTATAACGCGGTTCGTGTCATTCATCCTCCCCATATATCTCGTTATACTAATATCTCTATAAACGAGGCAATCGAAGCTGACCTCCTCCATCGCCTCAAGTTATGTATCGCTAAAGTACGTCGCGAGGCCTTTATAACGCATAAAGCGTTAAAACGGCGTACTTGTATTCGTAAACTCGAGTTACTAATAAATAAGCCCTATGTGCCACACATCGTGTCGGCAGTCACAGGAAAATCTATTAGCAATTGCTACTAAATCAGAGGTCGATCGGCCCGTTACTATCGCTACGAATAAACTAATAACGAATACGCTCCTATTCTAGTAGTCATAAGGCCGTATGCTAAGGCTGTATTACGTGCCCTCTGCCTTTATAGTAAATGTATTTTAAAATTAGAATCCTAATCGCGAACCCAAGTCCTTTACTTTTATAAACATATCGCTTAAGACGCTTTTCAAAGTAATTATTCTCGTATATAATCAAAATAGGCCGATATTGATTAATATTAAACGTTAACCGGAGGACTAAGGAGTTGGTAAATACTATTACCGCCTGAAACCAGGGCCTACACATGTATTACATAAGCGAATTCAACGATGTCATCCCGCGTTGCCATGAGGATGATAAAGACCTCCCCGCACTTCTGCGTAAAGGCATGCAGCCCAAAACGCGGGGCCACTCCTCCGGTAACGCCGATAACAGCATCGATAACGGTAATAGCGGTGGCGCCAACACAAAGGGAGAGGATAGTGTGGAGGAGGATAGTAGGAACGCGACGTTACCCTCTCCTTCTCCTTTAAGCAACGAATAACTGCTTATTTCTACTAGGCTGGAATATCCTGCTATAGTAAAACTCGCTACATAATAATACAATTATTTTCCAAAAATAAAATAAAATGGTAATGCATGTAATAAATGTGAAAGGTAAGTGGTAAAAGTAATTTTAACAAAGTCGAAATAAAGGAAACAAAATGTAATAATATATCAAAAGCGATACGAATATCAAATAAAAACAAAGAAAAATAAAGAAAAATCGGTTTAAATAGTAAATCACAATAGAGAAAAATTCCGTAAAAACTGATTAAATAACAAATGCAAACATAGAAGTTACTGTAAACAGGGTTTAAATAGCAAATTCAAATCGCGGTAAAATGTCAAAAGCGGTATAATCATACAAAACAATAATAACAAATATAAGGCGTAAAATATTAAACTCAAAAGGGGTCGTAAACCCTTTCCAATAACACTAACAAAAAAAGTACTTGTTAATACAAACGCCTCTAATATCCCGTTCGAGGCACCTTTTATTATTGCATTTATAAGGTTTAACTTTCCATCGATTCATCTTATTTCCTTAATTTCTCGGCGCTTATATGATTCGTATAAAGCAATGATATCAATTATAAGGTGTTTTTTGTTCGTAGTACCAAGTTTTACCAAGAATTCGTAAAACAAAAAAAAAAAAAAAAAAAAAAAAACTCAATACAAACGAAAAATGGAGGGGTTTTAAATCAAGGTTTAAAACAATTATTCGGAACTTTATCGCTATAGTAATTCCTCAATCGAAGCCTTCAACTATACCATAAATTTTCAAGACGAAAACACTTCGTGTAACCAAATTATACTTAGTCGAATTCCAATAGATAATACTTTTACGAAGCGTAAATCCGTTTCGGACCGGTATTTTGTTACCGAAAACAAAAGATAACCCTATTTACAAGCTACAATCGGTATTATTGACGAAAAACCCGTTAATACAAACATAAATCTTTACAATATACACATCGAGTAATATAAATTGTAAACTTCGTTTTATATTATATATTTACTACATAAAGCGCTTATTTAACACTTTGTATATATCGCCCGAAAAGTCGGTTTAATACTACGCGGCGACCGAAAGATTAAATACCGCTTCCGGTTATATAATTAATTCAACCCTAACGCCTTATACGCGCCGATATCTATATTTGTCGACCTATTTTACGTTATTTAGGGCGATACAAGTAACTTTATCCAATCATCCCTTTTACGCAGAGTTCAAAACGCACCTTCTGGAAAATGATTATCGCGTTGTTAAAGTTAATCATCCGGTCTTCAATTGGGTAAGTTTTAGGTTTTGCTTTTAGGCTGGCCTTCAAAAGCTTCCTCTCTTTCAATACGGAAAACTACTTGTTACATAATGTTAAGGTGTCATCTGTTTACATACCTGTTAATATAAAACCTTTAAAACTTACTGTTAAAACTAATGAATATAGTTCGAAAGTCGAGCTGGCTATTCCGAGCCATTTCATATAATATCTTTAATAAGCATTATAATAGTACATACCAGATTTAGTGAATCCCTAAAACGATTCTATAATACGTGAAATCGTTCCGGATAAGTGATGTTTCCGGACCTCTGTATGTATATAAACGTAGATACGGCGTTCAAACCGCTCTTCTAACTATGTAAAATCCTATATAATATTACAAAACTTAATATAAAGGCTGTAAGATATACCTAAAGAAGTGGAAAACGCTAAAAATAAGTGATAGCTTACTCTTTACAAAATAGATGATTAGGTTATGATTTTTTTTTACTGGCGTTATCGTATCTTTTAATAATAATGGGGTCTTTTTATAGAGCTTACCGACCTTGTATTTCACTTCATAAACTAACTGTATGAAAGAAAATTCAAAGCGAAAGACACTTTATTCGATTAAAACAGTGATTTCCGTTTGGGTAAAATACTTTAACGACACACCTGGAGTGGTAATAATACCTTTTCGACGAAGTTTCAAACTAAACTCACGGTTCATCATTTCATTTTATATAATAAAGAAGTTTGTAACGAAGGTATTGGTACGTTTCTTATTTTGAAAGCTAAGTAGGAGCCTTCGACGATTCGGTGCTCGTTCCGTAAATGTAGGCGAGCCGGTCTAGTATAGTAGAAAAGGTTAAGATGTGGTATTGGGGGGGTATAAAGAATATAGGGGCGTCCTAAATTTGTTATCTTAAGAGTAGTTTCGCTGGTACCAATAGTTGAATAAGGGCTTCGGGCCGCTTTCATATACCTTTTCCCTTTCATATTCCCGCACTATTATCCATCGAAATGAACATTTCTGTTTGGAAAATCCATAAATATATCGTAGCTTTTAAATCTGTTAACATTCCAAAGTCTAATTTATCCATCCTTAATTCTCCAAACTAGGATGTTAAACTACAGTAATAAGTCCAAAACGCCAGTCTTACGTAAGCCTTTCCTTGTAGCTAATACATTCGAAGAGTTATTTTTAACCCATAGGAAATGTATTACTACCATAGATTTTATCACAGTTTTCGCTCTTTGTATCAAAGCTGGCGATGGTGCTAAATCTGCGTAGATTTTTGGGTAACCACCGAAAAAAAAAAACCGAGTGTTAAAATAAGCTCACTCGAGCCAGATATGTTATTTATAACGCTAACAGTCATTTACAGGATGAATTCCTTAAAAATAACACCTTTTAATTCCTTGGATAATACCATGTACGCTTTCTTACACAGTTCATAATACCGTTTACACTTTTCAATATTCTATGGTAATTTGACCAGTATTTATTTACATTTATTAACTGTGATCCTAACTTAAGTACATTATTTAGTCGAATCGAAATCCGTTCCTATATCATGAGTAATCTAGTCTGAAGGTTCTAAATGAAAATTTAACCCGCAATCTACCAAAACGTTCTAGTAGTCAATAACGAAAGCTCTTTAAGTAAATTTCTTGGCCTAAAATAATATTATTACATCGACGACATAAAGCATTAACTAGCCGTCACGGTATATTATATCTACAATTACTTTGTTATTAAAGTTCATATCGTTCTAAAGGTGAAATTCAAACCATCTTACAGCTTACAAATATAAATAACATTCGTAATACAACTTTTCGATAATTTTAAATATTCCCTTTACTATATCAATATATTTTGCGGGGGAAAATAGTCTGAAACAGCGTTTTGTAATTAGTTACCTGAAACGGCGATATAATGTCCTTAGTTCTGGCTACATCAGATAAACGGCTTTAATTATACGTATTTTGGGGGAAAAACTATAAGTAGCTGAACTCAAAGCGAAACGGCACGGATACAATATCAAAAGTGCGGAGAAATTAGTGAATTATATTCCAAACCTCGATTCCGAATTTATTTATAATAGCTAATAATGATAAAAATAATATTTCAATATTTATCATGTAAAATTTAACCGATTCGAATCATGTATTTATAACGACCGTTCCAAGTAACGGCGCTTTTCCGTTTCCGAATAAAACTTCCCGACATTCTCCTACACGATCGAGTTGCAATTTCGGAAATTTCGTTGTAAACGCGTCGAATTATTGCTTTCCAACGGTTAAGATTTCAACCGCACCAGTATTAGGTATAATACCCTGGAATAGGTTTCCGTACCTGCTTCAAAGTATCAATTACGATTCCATATAAGTATTTAATACGATATTCTTGTAATCAAACCTAATTTATGCAAAAAGGAAGCATTGTTGGTAGGTCTTAGACGTTGCAACGTTGTCGATTCGATTGGTTGAAGTAACAGTAGTATTATGTAATCAGGTAGTGGATGTATTGTTTTAGGTTTGGCAGACCGCTAACCGGTCTGAACTATAATTTGTATGGCCAAGTGCTTGGCCCCTACCCTAGAGTGAAGTGCAACGTATTACACTTGACTTACACCCAATGCGGTAAGTTCGCACAAAGAAATAAACTTGTAATACAGTCAAATTTACTTATAGTAAAGTTGAACTATTGTACTGTATGCAATACTATTTCAATACTAACGGCTTTTTAGTTTGTGTACGTGTACGCCAATGTAAATAGCCCATATTTTCCGGTTGCCACTAAATTATCCTCTCGTCAACTAGCCAAACTCCAATCAACTTAGTCGTCTTCTATACTGAATTGCACCTAATTACATGCAAATTAACCCCATTTGACCTTAATTACGCCGTTACCCCAAGCTCCAAATTTATTAACTCCCACAAAAAGTTCTTCTACTACAGTCTTTCATAAACCTATATACCTTTACTTCAACTATGTTACTTAAATAGATTACTATTATCACTCCCTTGGCAGTTTTTAAATCTGCCAGCATATCCCTATCCGCCATTATGTGGCCTGGGCTTTCTGGGCGGCTTATCTACGTAGCCCTCGATACGTAAAGTTAACCTATTACTATCTATAAACCTTTTCAAAGCTTTGTTTAACGATGCCTTCGTCATGGAGTCAGCAGGGTTATCTTTGCCATAGATCCATCGGAACTCCTTGATTTCCCTCTCTTTATACGCTTCGAGGAGTGTTATTATATTAATCATCAGGCGCTTTTCGTTAGTTGTTCCGAGCTTCGAGGGGATTTTAAAGAGACTTTTTAAGTCGGTATAGATTATCACTGGGATAGGGGGAATTCTTAGTTGTCTGGTAATAAGGTTAAGGGTCTTCTATAATACTATACCTACGTTAAATCCCGTTATAATACTATAAACCTCTGATGTCAATACGCTCCGTATTATCCTTTTACCTTTGATAAATATTTAGTGGATTAGGTTTCCGGTGATGTTAAACTGGTTTTCCTGCTTGTTTTCGTTGACGAGGGTTATCAGGAAGCCGATTTGTAAGGACAGGTCGGTGTTATTTGTAAAGTACTCATCCGTAAAATCCATTAGCTTTGCCTTCGACAGATCGATTGGGACTATATCAATCCCACGGTCCAAATTCTATATTTATCACTTAATCCTTTTATTTAGCCGGTTAAAGTCTTTATCTATTTGTTCCTATGTTTATAAAGCGATGGAGAGCTCGTATAAAGTTTTCGGTTAATATAAGATAGCAATATAGCTACCTCGAGCACGTTTCTTTAAGTATCTTTAAGCTCAAGCTTTTTCAATCTTATTAATTGTGGCCAAAACAGCGCGTTAGCCCTTTGAGAGAAAACTAAGGCCAGCTTTAATACTAAGCATACGGATTAAAGATTTATTGAAATTAATTTGACTGTTTTTCGTTAACGTTGTTACCGGCTTGCAGTTTTAGAACTTGGAGTCCTTAATCGCTTGCTATTTCAGTGCCATAAAGCCAGCCGTTCCGATGAAAAGGGTATAGTTAGTTTACATACGTACCATATCAAAGTTCCTCTTTTACATTACCAGTAGATACGGATTGTATGTTAAAACTTTATCGTTAACCGGAATTGAAAGTACAATTAGCAGGCTGGGAACTAGTAGATACCTGCTTTAGCTAATCTATATAGTGGTTTAACATATCTTATTGACGTTCATAAAAGATAGATGGCTGTTACAGGCTAGTACCTAGCTAGTATTACCAGGGATCTAACCCTGGTAGTTCTACATGCTCCAGAGATGCTCTAGAGTAGGGAGAGAACCGCTTGAAGATACGACACCATACGTCACATGACTGGAGAGAGGGCTGTACCATTTTAGCTCTATAGCTGCTCCCTAGCAGTGACTTCTTCTATTCTTCTTCATCGAGGTTTATAAACAGAATCAGACTACCTTGAGCGACAGCTCCGGCCTTAGTCCCTTTATAATGGCACGTAGTTTTTGTGGTAGTTCTACTAGTATAATCCTTTACAAATCCGTTGCTAATTGCATATAGGTTTACGTAATATTACGACTATTAAGTATAATATTACCTCTAGGCCTAGCTAGTAAACTTGTTACTAAAGTAATTACTAGGCGTTAGCTGATTTTTTAAATAGTTGGGGACTACGTAAAGATTTTATCTTTGCTTTTATCGCCGTATCCTTAAACAATTAGTTGTGATTTTTTGTATGGCCGCCCCATAGTCTTGCCTTTAACTTCGTGGATAATTCTCGATTTAAAGATGGTAACGTTCGGGTTTTAAAGGTGAAAGTCGGTTTTCGGCACGAATTATATAACTCCTCGAGTTAGTAAACCGTCGATTTCAACCTTGTCGTTTTCCTTAAAAGGTCTACCAGAGATTTTGATGATTTTTTATACCTTAAGTTTTATTGCCAAGTTTTCGTTATCCTTATCTTTCCTGCTTACCTAAGTATTATTGTAAATGCGGTTTGGTGTATATTCCTCCTTTTTAACTTTCTTTTTCTTCATAGGTCGTTTGTGTTGGCGGCTTTTTATCGGTTTATTAATAATATCTAGGGGAGGTTCATATTAACTTGGTCGTTTGACTTAAAGTTCTTTTTCTTTAGTAGCCTAAATGCAAAGATTAACCTAGATATTTCGGAAAAATATAAGACCGTTAGCAGTTTTGACAACTACTTTAGAGTTTATGATACTCAATATCTTATATAGTCCTTTCTATTTGCCCCGCTTCTGCTATACGAAAACTTCACTTTACAATGGAAAAGTAAATACGTCGATCGTTAAAGGTCCGTTTCTAGTGTTAAGGGCGTTATTAATTTGGCGGCGTGCCGATTCTCTTTGTAGTTTATTTAAAGCTTTACTATAGGCCGCAGCATGTTTATAAGTACTTGCCAAGGATGGAGATTCACTTGTCATGCGTAGGTACGCTCCAAAGACTAATAATATCAGTACTTAGCCGTTAGGGCCTATAATATCGTTACGTCCTTTTACTATTATTTGTAAACGTGTTTTTTGATATATAAAGCTTCTAATTTTTAACATAAGGATATTATACATTCGAAGAAGTAATACATGTGCCTTTTCAACTTTTCCAATACTTCAATAGGCTTTCATGGGTACCTATTTGCATTTAATACCTATTATTTTAACATCGTCCTAAAATTCCGCCATCGTAAAGTTAGTATTAGTATTATAAACGAAGATGTTAGGTAAACCCAAATACGTATTAATCTACAGAATCCTGAACGTTTCCTACATATCTTTTACCGAGAGGGAATTTAAAAACTTAGCTCCGTAAAAAGAGGTTACAAAGTAAATGAAGTGAAAAATAAGTTTGTTATCTAAGTAAAATATATTAATGAAGATCTTGTAGTTAAAGTACTTATCATCTTTCAATGTAAATTTAAATCTCCGGGGGGCTTAAATATACGTTTAGCAATGGTAGTAAAGCATTTTAATGGCTTTTAAGGTAAAGTATTTTTTATCGTTATGTCTTGCAGATTTTAGGATTTCATACAGTTTGTCAATAGCTAGATAGTTTAAGTGTCGGTATAGTTAACATATCTTTGGCTCTATCAGGCTTAACACTACTACTTCCAGACCTTAAAGATAAAACCATAAATTCCCCCATTTAAGGGCGAGTAAAAACCTTTAGCCGTTTTCAACTAACCCGTCTGTTTTAACGTCGACGTTGACACTGAGATTCTTCATATCCTTTAAACAAAGTAGGAAAGTGGTAGGGGACTTCAGGATGTGAAAAGTAATTGCTCTCATAATAGTATAAACTATCGTTTTTCTCAGTAGCGATGGTTGTTCGCCTGGGTCAAAACCAACTTTGGCCTTATCTGCATCGTAACAATCAATATTAATAGCTGTAGTGCTTTCCCTCCGTAACGCCACATACTGCGAATAGCCTCCTATTAAGTACCTTACTGCCCTTATATCTAGTATAATACCCTAAAACGCGTGATCTGCGTAGCAATTGCGGAGGTTAAGAGTGTGTAAGGAATCAGGAACTAGTTAGGGTAAAAGTAAGAGTCTTTACCTCTTAAACGGTATAAAAAGCCGTGGTCAGCTAATTATTGGATTTCTGCACTAGGAGCGGTGTTTTTGTGCCACTTAATCTATTTGGAAGCGTTGGCGACGTTAATTAGCTCGTCGCCTTCGACGTTTGCGATTTGATTCAAGTAATCTTGTTCCGAAGTAATAGAGTACTAGGCATAATATTCTACTTTTTTGTTATTACGTTCGGCAGGGGGGGGTGCCGAGTTAATTAAAAGCCAGATTTACTACAGATCAAATATCTCTTGTCACTATCCTGACGATAGTGCTTGAGGTTAAGAGGTCCACCTAAATCTTATTGGCGTCAGCATAGTTACTGCCTCTAATTTAAGGTTAAGGTTGTTAGGCCAAACCTTAAGCGTTATAGGCGCCCATATTTGCGGTCGACGTAGCTAACCACGGCAAAATTTTCTTTATCCACATTAAGGAAGTTGCTAGCTTAGGAGTATATACCAAACGAGTTGAGTGTACGTATTATTACGGTGTCAAACGAGGAGCGAAACTAGTTAAAAAAGCCTTCGCACGTGGAATCTGGAAATTATAGAGCGTATTCAAACTCGCTAACGTCCGTAACCACTATCTGTACCTACTTATAGAGTATGGACTAGCTAACGTAAGCTTTCCCTATTACTTTTTAGCACAACATTAGCTTATAAATTATTTAATTAAGTACGTCCATTGGTGTTTCCTCCTTTTTATTTTTTGCTATCATTATAATCCACCTCGTCATGGCCTAGTATATATGATATTACTCTAAGTAAACATCGTGTTCGAAATAGCTCTTCATGTTATCATAAATTTCGAGAAACGTAGTAATGCCAGTCAAGAAGGTTAAGTAATGGTCCTTAGCGTTCTCTGTAAGGATTTAGGGAAATAATAAGTGAAAACCAGAAGGAAAGACCTTTATATATTTACAAATGTTCAAAAAGGGTATTATCTTGGTATTGAAGAGTGTTATGAACTAAGCACGTTGGCGGGTCATGAAACAGGCCAGCATGCAGCTGAGCTACCGAGAACCTGAAATCTAATACATTAGGCGAGGAACATCTCTTTGTCAGCACCAGACTAGGCAATCCTCCAGGGTTAGGGTTATCTAGATCACAAGTGCTTACTGAGCTTCAGTGAGCACTAGTGAGCTTCAGTGAGCACCAATGAGCGTCACTGAGCAGCAGTGAGCCAGTACTGAAGATGGTATGAAGGCCATAGGATATAATGACACGGTCAGCACCACATAGATAGTATTTCCTTCATAGCTCTTCAGTTGTCAATCTAAGTATTCAGTCTACATATCTGAATAGCCTAACGGCTAATGATCATCCTACAGCACGAACACACATCTTTTTGATATTGCACCTTTGTTACCTCTGCTACCTTACTGCTAACATAAACCCTCTGACATCTTCTATTTACTTACGGGTATTAAGCGTGATTATTACAAAGAGTTTATAAAGTTTTTTATTATACTTTTCTATATTATCCATGATTTTGGCGAAATCCGTAAGCAACTTGTAGTTAATATTAACCATTCTGACTGGTTTGGAGGAAGGTTGCAATAGTCATCCCACTAAATAGTATTTCCTTTAAGCCGTGTGACTTCCGAGACACAAGGTTAGGGGTAATTTCCAATCGCCTGGTCTGAGGGGTAAAGTCTTGTGGTAGGACTTGTAGTCGGCTTTCGCGCGTAGGCGAACGTAAATGGGAAAGGGTTTTAAGGGGTTTGGCGACTGAATTACTAAGGGACGATAGGTACTTCAAGATTTTGGGAAGCCTAGAGACTTTTCTTAATTAATTGGTATAAGGCGCCGATATGAATACCTCTGGCAGCGTTAACAGCTTTTTCTTTACATTCCCTGCCGCCGCTAATAGCGTATTCCGCGTTATTACGTGGAGGTGTTGGGTTGCCAAGCAAATTAAGAGGCTTGATTTTCGCGCATAAAGAGGCTTAACTTAGCTAAGGGTAAAAAAGAGATCCTCTGAATCACGTATAAGGGCGGTGATATTCCTTAATAGCTTTTTCTTTAGGCCGTGGGTTGTAAGCGTATTCGTTAAGCTGGGCTAGGTCTAAAAGGGCTTGAGTTAGCGTTATAGCTTCTTATACTTAAACGAAGATCTCTTATTCCTTTAATTCGAACCTAAGTCTTAACTTAACCGCTTTTTAAATTGGTTTTCACATGTTAATTATCTAGTCGTTAAAAAACTCGCGATATTTACTAAAAGTACTGTTAGAGTTGTGGCTGGCGTTGTACTTAACGATAAATCTTTTGATAAAGTTTGTAAAATGTTTTTCGTTTAATTTTTTGTCAATATCTATCGTCTAAAAGTCCTCGTCGTAAAGCTTGGTAAAAAGAGTTCTGAGGGCTTTAATTGCTTATTTCCTCTCTAAGTCGGTAATGGATTCAAAGTAAGCGCTGGCGGTAGACATCTTGACGTGTAGGGTAAAGAACTTGGTATAAAATCGTGTAGAAACTTGACGATTTGGCATAGAGTCGTGTAATGTGGCTTTTTTGGCGCGACTTGGTGTTTTCGCTTAAATTAGCGAACTTAACGATTAAAATAGCGTGTGAAGTGAAAAGAATTAATGTAGAGAAAAAGTTTGGTATAAAGGGTAAGGTCGGAGGTCGTTTGTTGTTAATAAAGGGCAAAAGTTGTTTATTATTTAGCCGTGGGACTTAGTTGTTTTTACGGTAATAACACCCGTAGCAGTAATAAATTAGCTGTTTGCCAACTTACCGAACTTTAAGACTTCTGACAGTTAATCTTAACGTTTTTAAGCAAGATATGTAAAGATTTCTTAGTATTTTTCAAGTAGCGATACTGTCACTTACTTTCAGATTACCGTTAGGGACTAATGTAACCTAAAAAAATTTCTCTGTTTTCTTACCGTTAGAGACTAACGAAGCACTAATAGAGGCCCTTTACAAGAATCTTTCCTTTACCCCAATAGCCGTAGCTACAAAGCGTAATAACCTGAAAGTAACTTTTTTTCTACTTAGCTTATTTGTATTTAATCCAATAAGCACTAATCAATGTTAGTAGACCTTGGACGTTGCAACGTTGTCGATTCGATTAGTCGAAATAACAGTAATATTACGTGGTTAGGTGGTGGATGTATTATTCTAGGTTTAGTAGACAGCTAGCCGGTCTGTACTGTAATTTGTATGGTTAAGTGCTTGGCCCGTACCCTAGAGTGAAGTGCAGCGTACTGCACTCAACTTACATCCAATGCGGTAAGTCCGCATAAAGCAATACACTTGTAGTAAGGTCAACTTTATTACAGTAAAGTTGACCTACTATACTGTATGCAATACTATTTCAACAGTATCTTATAAGCCTGTAAAAATCCGCTAGGCGGTTTTATTATCTTAAGCTAATAGGTAAGTATCAATACCTTCAAAAGTTTCCTCTCTGAAAGTGTATTCATATAGGTAAGCAACAAGTTCATCCTTTACACCTTCGCATTCGACTACGCATACTGTAAAATTAGCCTCTGTTTGGTTCTTAAATAGGCAATAAACCTAAAATTAACGTTTGATCCGAACCTACACATACATCAGGTGATTAGTAAACTAATAACTAATCTTACCGTATATAATACGACGTTTTTAAAAACCCATAAAGTTTTGTATACTTTTCTACTGGTATTGTTATAGGCGTAGTAAGTTTCTTTCTTAGTTATAGGTCTATCCTTAATGATAGCCATTTTACTCTTGATATCTGGAGATTTTCCCCTAATATTTTTCTTTTTAATAACCGTATTTGTGGCGCTTATTCCGTCTTAGGTATACTTTAACCCTTCGGTACAAAACACGGTGAATAGTGTCGGAAAAGTCTATTTTAGTAATACGAACCTCGCCTTTGATTTTCTCAGTTACAAATACTAATGCGAAGCTTGTCCATTAGTTTATAAAAGTTTGAAGTAATGTTTTAAGACTCGTATAAAAAGCTTTGAAGTCTTTTTAAAGTTTAAATAACGTAAAATCGAAGTTTAGGTTATCACGGTATGCTTTTGTAACTATTTAGATAAACAGTTTATTACCTTTACATTTTGGTTTAAAGACTATCTAACACTTTCGGAAGTTGACTAATAAGGTGATAAATACTTTCTATAGGCTTTTATTAGTGTTTTTGTGCTTAATTTATAAGGATTTCCAGGTATTAATAATCTAGTCACTATCGTAAATATCGTAGTTAATTTCCGTATTGAAGTATAATTTCAGGCAATTATAATACTCCGTAAATATATTTACCTGCTCAAAGTGATATATATAATACTCTTGAGTTTTCCCAGATAATATACCGGATAAAACAACTTAAAACTGTAACGGTTTAATATTCGGTCTTTTATACGTATTTAGTATTACACGTATTTTATTATCCAACGCGTCAAATGGTTTACCGTCATAGTTTTCGTCTTTATCTTATATTATAACGAAGTTGTTAAGTTTTGTCAAATCGCTCCTATTAGCTGAAATACGGTGCGGTAAAAAGTTACAGTAAGGGTCGTAATTAGTAGACATTAGTGCGTAAGGTTCGTATTATCGTTTTACATCGCTTAATGTATTACCGGGCAGGCTGTTTCATCTATCCGGGACGCTTTTTTTTTTTTTTTTTGACAAAACGGGTTATTTACTTTATTCTTAAAGTGGTCTTATCCCTATCTATAATCGAAAGGTTGTTTTGAATAGTATCTGTATTTGATTCGCGTAATAAGTAATCTTTATAGCCATTAGATATCTTCCGTCTATTCCTCCTGCTCCATTTACACTTCTCGGTGTACATTGAGCCTTATTCAAAGCCCCATTTTTTATATTTACGAAGACTTTTCTCGGTCTTTATCAGTAATTTTAAGAAGCTAGTTATAGCGTTTTTCCGACCATTATCCCTTTACGAATTTCACGTCTATCACTTTATTGTTGGTCCATTTTCGCATTTGAATAAACTAAACCGTTAACAACAATAATTTCGCGATACGGCTGTTATTGCTATCGGTAGTATTAATAACTCTACTCTCTGGATAAGAGGCTTATAATCTTCTATCCATGGCGTGCACTCTCTAAAATGCTTCTTCCTAAACGATCATCTATCTTTACTACAATATCAATCTTACGATTACTCTTAATTTACATTTAAGTGAATAGAAACCGTACCAAAAAGTAGGAATAGAAGGAATGTGGATTTAGTTGGAGTAGAAGACCATATAGGTTTTAAGGAACCGGAAGTAATAAATGTTTTCTATAAAGGGGGACTGTTATTTAAGGTACTGCCACAAAACAAACTTAGTGTCGAAAATAAGCCGCGTTTTAAGGATGTTGATAGGGTATCTTTAAATATATTAAATAGTTTGAAATAGATAGAAATTTGAATTTTCATTAAAAGTAACTAATTTAATGAACTGTTGGATAAAGTCATGCTGATAATGTGTTGAGGTATTAAATGAGAATATATTATATAATAGAATAGATTACAAAATTTGAAAAAATATATAGAGGAATTTGATATATAATCCAATATATCTTTATACGGATCTCGATTAAAATCGAGATTTCTGTACTAGTTAATACCAGTGTATACTAGTAAATTCTAGTTTCTTCGTAATAATAAATACTCGCCTAGAAATTATCTCCATATTGATCTTGCGTATGAGTGAATACTAGTACTCGCATTAGTAAAATACTAGTGCTGGTAGAGATATTTACAACTCTTGTGAATTTCTTATCCTTTATTATTAAGACGTTTAGTACTTGAAGTCTATACCAAAAAGTAACTGGCTTTATTAGCCGTATTATAAAGCTGAATATTATGTAACTATACTTATTGAACATTTTAACACAGCCTTTCAAAAGGTAATATAATCTTCAAAGGAAGAAAAGAACAAAAATTGAGTAATAAAATAAAAGTTAAAGGGTAAAGTAAAGTATTTGAAGTACGAAGAATAGAAAAACCCGTAGATAGAAACAACAAGAAGACTTGTATAATACGATTTAAGTCGATGACCTTGTTAGTACTACTTTAATGAACATTCTATATTTACACTAAAACTACTCCAGTATTTCATACTGGTAATACAATAAGGCAACTTAAAATATAAAGATTTATAGATTATTAATTTAGATCAAACTTAGGTTAATTAATATAAGCCGTTATATTATTCATTTATGTTTTTCCTTTAGCAATCTCTTGTTTACATTATCGGCTAATTATTTATTCGTTGGAACCTATTTAATTTGCATTATACTACGCTTTACTTTATCCTTTATCCTTAAAACGCGGCTTGTTTATGCTACCAGGACTGTCCTACAGTAGTTCTAGTGATAATGGTCCTCCTTTACAAAGGAATATTATTGCTTCCAGTTTTTCTGCTTCGGCTGAATATCCATCCCTTCAATTTCTACGCTTTAGAGCTACTCCCGTTGTTTTAAAGGTTTTAAACCCTGAATCTATATTTATAAAAGGAAGAAATGAAGCTCATGATGACCGTAGGGCTAAAGTTAAGTATTAAATTCAAGCCATCAATGCCAATGATCTTACTGATAAGAGAGGAAGAGCTAGGGCTAGAACTACCAGTTTTCTAGAATCAGCAAGGCTTAAATTAGGTTTCGACTTGTACGAAAGACTGTTATCTGAGTTTAAGAAACGCCTAAGAGAACCAAAGAAACCGGAACTACCTAAATCGATAGGCACTATCACATTAGTGAAAGAGGAGAAAAAATAAAGAACCCCTGCTTCAATGTTGAAAAAAAGAGATAACTTATAAACCCTAGGTTACAATTACTTAAAGACCTTGAAAATTTTACCTTTACTAATATTGAAGTTTAGCTAACAGTTATTAAAGGCTATGCTATTATTAGTGACCGTTTTAAAATTGTGAAAGATATCTTTAAAATGTTGGTTAATACGGTTTTTGTAGAAACAAACTATATTTACTTATTTATGCCTATCGACTATAGTTTTACAAAGACGTTGAATACTATACGTACCCAAATCTGGGCATGTAAATATCTTTCCTTTACCCTAGCCATCGTTTGATGTAAAGTGTAACCAGAAAGTAGCTTCTTTTTCTACTTAGCTTATCTGTGCTTAACCTAATAAGCATTGATCAGTATTAGTAGGTCTTAGATGATACAATGTTGTCGATTCGATTGGTTTTTGAAGTAAAAGTAATATTGCGCGGTCAGATGGTGAATGTATTATTTTAGGTTTGGCAGACCGCTAGAAGATCTGCACTATACTTTTTATTGCCAATTGATTGGCCCATGCCCTAGAGTAAAGTGCAGCATACTACCCTCGACTTTTACCTAATGTGGTAAGTCTACACAAAGCAATACACTTAACTTGCAGAAAAATTGACTTTACTGACAGAAGATTTGGCTTACTGTATTTCATGTAGTACTATTCTAACACTGGCGGCTTTTTAGTTTGTGCGCGTACGCCAGTATGGCTAACTAATCTTTTTCAGTTACCACTAAATAACTTCCTCGTTAAATGGCCAGACCCCTGTTAATTACAATTAACTATAATATTAAATTGTACCTAATTGAATGAAAATTAACCTTAATTAACCTTAATTGTTTCGTTGCCCCGAGGTCTGAGTTAATCAATTCCTATAAAAAATTCCTTTGCTACAAATTTTTACAGGCCTTTAATTTTAACCGTGTTACTTAAACAGATTATTTTTATTAATCTCCTGGCAGTTTTTTGGTTTACCAACATACTTTGGTCTATCTTTAAGTAATCAAGTCCTTTTGGGAGGTTTATTAACGTAGCTCTCGATTCGTATGGTTAACTTATTGTTATCTACGAACCTTTTTAGGGCTTTATTTTGTGTGGCTTTCGTTATAACATCTGTTGGATTATTTTTGCCATCGATTTATCGGAATTCCTCAATTTGGCTCCCATAGTAGACTTCGCGGAGTGTCTTTACGTCGATTATCAGGCGTTTTATGCTGGTAGTCCCCAATATTGAAAGGTATTCGAAAAGGCTCCTGAAGTCGGTATAAATTACCACTGGGATAAGACATATTTTTAGCTACCTGGTGATAATGTTAAAAGTTTTCTATAATAATATACCTATGTTAAAACCCTTTATTATACCATAAACCTCCGAAGTTAATACGCTTCGTGTAATCCTTTTACACCTAACGATGGTCTAATGGATTAGGTTACCAATAATGCTAAATTAGTCTTTTTGCCTGTTTTCATTAACAAGGGTTATAAGAAAGCAGATGTGGAAAGATAGGTTCTTGTTGGTTATAAAGGTCCACTCTCTAAAAATTATCAACTTAGCCTTGAAGAGATCGATTAAATACATATTAATCCCGTAGTTAAAACTCCGAATTTACCACTTAAGCCCTTTATTGAGCCTGTTAAATTCCTTATCCGTTAGTATTTATACTTTTACCGTAATAAATAGATCGTAAAAGGCGTTCGGTTAGTATAAAGTAGCAATATAGCTACTTTGAACACTCTATTACAGGTACCGTTAAGCTTTATCCTCGTCAGTCATGTTAATTATACCCAAAATAACGCTTTGGCCCTTTTAGCAAAAGTTAAAGCCGGTATTGATATTAAGTATATAGATTAACGATTTATTAAAGTCCAGACAAGTGTTTTCCGTTAACGTCGTTATTGGCTTATAATTTCAGAACTTAAAATCCTTAATCGCTTGTTATTTCAATGTTAAAAAATGAGTTGTTCCAAAGAAAAGGGTATCATTAGTTTACATATCTACTATAACTAAATCCTTCTTTTACATCATTAGTAGGTATAGGTTAAACGATAAAAATTTTATCGCTAGTCATAATTTAAAGTATAACTAGTAAGTGCGAAACTAGGGGACACCTTTTCCAACCAGTCTGTATAATAATTAAATATAACGAATTACCGTATCTAAAGGGTAAATGACACGGAGTTCCTATTGAAAATTTAGTAATATAATCCGTTATAGATCATTTTTGATTACGTATAGGCTTACGTTATATTACTACTATCATACCCTGAACTTATCTTTCATTTTTATTAAGAAACTTATTACCAAACCGATCTCGAAACCCTAGCTGGTTTTCTTAATCGTTATCGATTATATAAGGATCTAGTTTTTGCCTTTCTTACTGTATCCTCAAATAATTAAATGTGACTTTTCTTACGGCCGCCTCGTAGTCTTATTTTTAAGATTATAAATAATTTTCGACTTAAAGATTGTAAAGTTTAGGTTTTAAATGTTAAAAAGTTGGTTTTTAGTACGAATTGTAAAACTCCTTGAGTTAGTAAACCGTTAATGTCGACCCTGTTACTTTCCTTTAAGAGCATACCGGTGGTCTTGATAATCCCTTATACTCGAAGATTTGTTGCCAAGTCTTCGGTATCCTTTTTTCCTCTATTTACCAAAAAAAATATTGTAAATATACCTCGGTGTATATTCCTTCTCCTTAACGTTTTTTCTCTTCATGGGTCGCCCGCGCCGGCGACGTTTTATCGATTCATTAATAATTGGTCAAAAAGATTTGTATTAGTTTGGTCGCTTAGCTTAAGTGGCTTAAACGTTTTAATCTTTAATACAAATAATTTAAGGCTTAATCTAAGTGATTCGAAAAGAAATATAACCCTTAAATATTTTATTAACTACTTCAAAGTTTACGATACTTAATATTTTATATAGGTCCTCCATTCTGCTCGACTACCGTTATACGAGGAATTTACTTTACAACGACAGAACAAGTAGTTCAATTATTAAAAGGCCATTTCTCTTCGCAATTCCCTTAAAGCTTTATTATAGGCTGCAACACTTTCCTAAGTACTTTCCAAAGGCAGATATTTATTCGTCAGATATGGGTACGCTCCAAAGATTAGGAGCGTTGAAAATAATCCATTAAATTCTATAATATTTTTAAGGCCATTTACTGCCATTCATAAACGTATTTTCAGATCCGTAAAGCTTTCAATTTACAACGTAACGATATTATACGCTTGTCGAAGTAAAGCGTATACCCTTTTAACCTTCCCAATACTCTAATGAGCTTTTACAGGTGCCTATTTATATTAAATACCCATTATCTTAGTATTTTCTTAAAATTCCACCCCGGCAAAATTTATACCGAAATCGTAAATGACGACGTTAGGAGGTCCCGAGTATATGTCAATTAACAATATCTTTAATGTTGCCCATGTATCCTTTGCCCAAAGAGACTTTCAAAACTTCGCCCTGTAAAAAAAATGGCGGAATTCATAACTTTGAAGATAAGCTTATTATCTAAGTAAAATACATTAACGAAAATTTTATTATTAAAATCCTTATTATAGGAATAGTATTACATGCAGTGCAGTAGGTCAAATTTACTGCAAGTAAAGTTGACTGTACTGAAAGTTGAGTGTATTGCTTTGTGCGGACTTACTGCATTGAATGTAAGTCGAGTGCAGTTTACTGCATTTTACTCTAGGGAACGGGACAAGCAGTTGGCCATACAAATTACAGTGCAGACCAGCTAGCGGTCTGCCAAACCTAGAACAATTCATCCACCATCTGACTACGCAATACTACTATTACTTCGAAGACCCATCGAATCAACAACGTTGTAACGTCTAAGGCTTACCAATAATGATTAGTACTTACCTGTTAGGTTAAGCACAGATAAGTTAAGTAGGATAAGAATGTACTTTACAGTTACGTTCTGCATTTATCGCTAGGGTAAAGGAAAGGTTTTTGCGAAGGGCCTCTATTAGTACTACGACAGTCTTTTAACGACAGGAAGACATAGAAGACTTTTTGGGTTGCGTTGGTCTTTAAACAGCAATCTGAAAGTTAACGACGGTATAGTTATTCGAAAACACAAAGAAATCTTTAGTGATTCTTTTTAGAGCATTGATATTGACCGCAAAAAGTTTCGAATGACAAGTTGGAACATAACTAAGTTAGTACTATTACAGGTGTTATCACTTCAGAAACGACTAAGTTCTATGGCCAAACAACAACCTTCACCATTACCCAAAAACCATACCTTTGCCCTACTTCACTCTTTTCACTCCCTACATTATCTCGGTCGTCAAGTTTTCTGCTTCAAGCGAAAACACCAAGCCGCGCCAAAAAAAGCCACATTACGCAACAAGTTGTCAAGTCTCCAAGTCCCTACGCAACTTCACGCCGAAATATCAAGTCCTCCACTCTCAGGATCACCAAGTCACTCCCTACACGCCTTACCACGTCCCATATAGGCAAAACCGTCAAGATGTTTTCCCCCAGAGCTCAATTTAAGGCTATTACCAACCCTACCTGGAAAGAAGCAATTAGAAACCTCGGATCAGTCCTAGTTAACCAATACGATCATTAAGTCTGGACTAAGGATGTTGACGAAAACTTTACTAAAATTCACCTAACTATTTACGTTGGTTAGTACATCTTCGGAACTGATGCAGGTCAAGAGTTTGGCTGCGGCGCCAATGCTTTACAAAACTTTCGCGAGTTTTTCAACCACTAGAAACCAGAAATGTGAAAGATGATCTAACGTTACGTCAAGTCTTAGTTAAGGACTGAAGTCAAGAGGCGTGTCATTTATATATCAGACAAAGCTTTAAAGGGAATGGCAAAAATCTTTTCTAAGATAGCCCAACTAGAGAAATGCCCACATGACTCCTAAGGTAAGGATAAAGCCGACAAAGAACCTTAACGCCCTCAGACGCGTTCCAGGGGACCTTCGCTTCATCCTTTACAGCTAAGTTAAGCCTCTTTACGTGCTGGCGATAAGGAATCTGTTAACCTGCTCGGTAAGTTAGTACTACTATGTGACAACGCGGAGTACGCTCTTAATGGTGGCAAAGTACGTGAAACAGTAGTTGCTAATACGGCCAAAGTTATTAACGTTATCTCTTTATACCAATTAATTAAGCAATATCGTCAAGCTTTCTAAAACCTTTTAATACCTATTGTTCTTTAGTAAATCCACGACCAAAGCCCTTAAAAACCTTTTTCATTTATATACATTTACGCGCGCGAACCTACTACAGGTCCTACTATAGGAATTTATCCCTCAGGCTAAGCGACTGATAATTACCCTTAACACCGTTCCTCGGAACTTCCAAGACTAAAGCCTCCAAAAAACACCAGCTAAGCCTAATATTATTATCTCAACCTTACTCCAAAGTCTGTTAAGATAATTAACATTAACTATAAACAAATGACGGACTTCGCCAAAATCTGGAATAATATAAAAAAGTATAACAGAAAGCTTTATAACCTTTTCGATACCAAGAAAATGCCTTTTTTAAATATTTTCAAGTGGATGGAGGTACTCTCTTCTGGATTCTACATACTGTTTCCTGAAATCCTTACAAGGTATGCCAAAGATTATTATAAACCTTCCTAACAAATACTAACACGTTTCGCAAAATTTACGATGGCATAAAGAGCTACTTCGAATACGACGTCCACCTTACGTAATTTATACACACTGGAATACTACGCAATAAACTATAATAATAGTAAAGAAGAAAAAGCAGAAATTACTAATAATTTTTTTTCAATTTAATGCTCGACAAGCTGATAATATGTTTAAAGGCAATAAGGAAGGCCTACTCTGGCGAAGACACACTTCGAGAGTAGGTACGGGTAGCTATTACGAGCGTTAGTAAGTTTGAATACGCCTTATAACGCACAAATACTACCTATAAACGCTTTTTTAACCAGTTACGTTTCCCGCTTCCCATTGTAATGGTATATATACTAAGTTTGCTTGGTATATATACTTAAGCCGGCAACTTCCTTAACGTGGAAGAGAAAAACCTTACGGTAATCAATTACGTCGACCGTAAGTATTTACTTCTATAACGCCTAAAGTCAAGTTTATCAACTTCACCCCTAAACTAAAGGTAAAACGCACATTAATGTTATTAAAATTTAGGTAAGTTTATTAACCGTAAGTACTATCATTTTAATAATAGTAAAGAATATTGGATTTGTAGTAAGGCCTGCTATTAGTCAATTTGTTACCTCTTCGCCAAATGTAACAATAGGAAAGTAAGGTATTAAGTTTAATATCCTACTACATTAGAATGAGATTACTTGGATTAGGTAGTAAATACTAAAGGTAACGAGTAAACTAATATTGTTAACTCTTTTAAATATATTAAATAACATAAAGATACTATTTTCGGTACGATGTTATGACCCAAGAACATCGGAGGGTCAGAACACAGGCCAGTATGGGGCTAAACCACTAAGAACCTGATATCCAACACATCAGGTAGGGATATCTCTTACCTCAGCAACTTTAGGGTTAGGGTTACGCACTAAGGATCATTGGGATCATGTTTCGATCCAACAGATCCAGGATCATTGGGATCATGTTTCGATCCAACATGATCCAGCACTGAAGGCGTATGAAGGATTGAATATATAAGGACACGGTCAGCACCACATAGATAGTATTTCCTTCATAGCTCTTCAGTTGTCAATCTAAGTATTCAGTCTCAGTATATTCTGAATAGCCTCACAGCTTTTGATCATTACTTGCACGGTTGTGATATTGTTCACTCAGCACCTCTGCTACCTTCTTGATAACATAAACCCTCTGACACCTTCTATATACTCACGGGTATTTAGTGTGATCATTACATACGATAACCTAATAATTAGCCGCCTATGCCTTTTTATACCGTTTAGGTGGTAAAGACCCTTTCCTTTGCCTTAACTATACCTTTAACCCCTTATATGCCTTTAACATTTACGATCGTTACACGGACTATAGGTTTTAAGGTATTATACCCGACACTAGAACAGTAAGGTACTTAATAGGAAGCTATTCGTAATATGTAACACTTAGGAGGAAAAGTATTACAGCTATTTAAATTGATTGTTACGATGCTGGTAGGCCTAAAATTGGCTTTGGATCGAGCGAATAATTATCTTTACTGGGGATAACGGTAATTCAAATTGTTATAAAATTAATTAAGTTTTATATCCTAAAATTCTCTACCCCTTGTCTATTTTATTTAAAAGATATAAAAACCCTTAACGTCAACGTGGACATTAATGTAAACAAACTGATTAAAAACGACGAAAGGTTTTTACTTATCTTTTAGTGGGGATACCTATGGTTTTATCTTTAAGGTGCGAAAATAGTGATGTTGAACCTAAAGGAGCCGGATATACGTTAATTACACCGGAGTTTTAACCACCTCACGGTCAATAGGTTATATAAAGTTCTGAAATCCTTTGGGTATAAAAATATAGAATACTTTTCTATAAAAGCCAATAAAAGACTTTACCACTCTTGCTAAACGTATACCTAAGCCTCCCGGATATTTAAGTTTATATTAAAAGATGATCAGGATTTCAACTAACATTTTCATTAATATGTTTTACTTGGATAACAAGCTTATATTTTTTGTCGTTAACTTCGAAATTTTTTCCCACGAAGATAAGTTATTAAAGTCACTTTAGGCCAAGGATACGTGGGGAACGTTAAGGATGTTGTAAATTTACACGTGTTTGGGTCCACCTAACGTTATCGTTTACAATACCGGTACCAATTTTATGGCGGCGGAGTTTTAGAAAAATGCTAGGAAAATGAGTATCAAGTACAAATAGGTACCTGTAAAAGCCTACTAAAGAATTGAAATGGTTAAAAGGGTATACATCCTATTTCGCTAAGCGTATAGTATCCTTACATAAGAAATTAGAAGTTTTACGTATCCGGAAGTACGTATATAGATAGTAGTGAAAAGCTTAAATAATATTATAGGCCTTAATTGCCTGGTGCCAACGTTACTGGTTTTTGGAACGTACCTACGTTTGATGAGTGAATCTCTGCCCTCGATAAGTATTCAAAAAGATTTTGCGGTTTATAACAAATCTTTAAGGAAATTGAGAAAATAATCTACACGCCGCCAAGTTAATGATGCCCTTAACACCAAAAACAGGCTTATAATAATCGACGTAATTTTTTTTCTATTACAAAGTAAAGTCCTCGTGGGGAGGGAGACGGGTAAATAATAGGGGTCGTATAATATATTAAGTATCGTAAACTTTAAAGTGGTTGTTCAAATTGCTAAAAGCCTTGTATTTTTTTGAATTACCTAGGTTAAGTTTTATATTAGGATTATTAAAGATAAAGACCTTTAAACAAAGCGACCGTGTTAATACGAATTTCCTTTACCCGTTATCGACAAATTGATGAAACGCTGCTGGTGTGGACACCCTCCAAAAAAAGAGGTATATAAAAAAGGAGGAATATATACCGGGCCGTATCTATAATACTGCTTAGGTAATCAATAAAGATAAAGATGATAAAGACTTGGTAATAAAGCTTAGGATATAAGGGATCATTAAGACTTCCGACAAACTTTTTAAGGAAAGCGACAAGGTCGAGATCAACGGCCTGCTAACCCAAGGTGTGGTATAATTTGTATCTAAAGTTAAATTTAACCGTTAAAACCCATTCGTTACGATTTTTAAATCGAGTATCATTTACGAGGTTAATGGTAAGACTTCAGGGCGGCCTTATGAAAAGTCATGGCTGATTGCTTAAGGATACGGCGATAAAGGTAAGGACTGGATCTTTACGTAGTCGCTAACAATCCAGAAGATAAACTAGCGCTTAGTAGTTGTTTTAATATTAAGTTTAATAGCTAAAATTAATAATAAGTTTACACTTAATAGCCGCAATACTAAATAAGCTCCTACATAATTAACAACAGATTTATGAAGGATTGTATTATTAAAACTACTATAGGAATTCAGTGTCATTAACCTATTAGAAATGGTAATACGGTATATCAAACTATTATGTAGACTAGCTAAAGTAGGCGTCCACTGGTTTTAAATCTGTTAGTCGCATTTAAAGTCGCGGCTGGCGATAAAGTTTTTAATATACGATCTGTATTTACTGATAACGTAAAAAAGAATTTCGGTATAGTAGGTATGTAAACTAACGATACTCTTTTCGTCGGAACGACTGGTTTTGTAATATAGGAATAAAAAGTAATTCAAGACTTTAAATTTTGAAATTGTAAGCTGGTAACGACTTTAACGGAAAATCATTAACTTAACTTTAATAAATCGTTAATCCGTATACTTAGTGTTAATATCGGCTTAAATTTTCGCTGAAAAGTTTGGGGTGTTATCCCCACTTTAATCGATAAAACCAATAAAACTAGGGTTTAACGGTACTTTGAATAACGTATACGAGGTAGTTTTATTTCCACTTTATATTAATCGGAAACCTTATACGATTTATCCATCACGGTACAAGTACAAATATCAACGGATAATGACTATAATCAACTGAATAAAAAGTTGAAGTAGCAAATGCGAAACCTGGACCGCGGAATTAATATGTTACTAATCGACTTCTTAAAGGCTAAGCTAATAGTCTTTACGAACGGGTCCTTTATAAATAACACCGACTTATCTTTACAGATCGGCTTTCTAATAACCCTCGTAAACGAAAATGGGCGGGAAGATTAATTTAACATCATCGGTAACCTAATTTACTTAACCTCCATTAAGTATAAAAGGATTACATAAAAAGTAGTAGCTTTAAAGGTCTACGGTATAATGGCGGGCTTTAACATAGTCATAACATTATAAGAAACCCTTAACATTATTACTAGGCAGTTAAATATTCCCTCTATTCCAGTAGTGATTTATACCGACTTAAAAAGCCTTTTCAAGTTCCTGTTAAAGCTCGAAACTACCAGCGAAAAACGCCTAATAATCGACGTAATAATATTGCGCGAAGCCTACGATGAAAGGTAAATTAAGGAATTCTGATTAATCGATGGTAAAGATAATCCTACAAATGCGATAACGAAAGCTGCGCCAAACAAAGCTCTAGAAAGGTTTATGGATAATAAAAAACCAAATATACGTATTAACAGATAAGTAGATACACCGCCCAGAAAGCTCAGATCACGTAATAGCGGACAAGGATATGCTGGTAAAATAAGAGACTGCTAAGGGATTGATAATAACTATCTATTTAAGTGGTATAATTGAATCTGTGGCGGGAAAACTTTTTGTAGAAGTTAATAAACTCGGACCTCGGAGAGGAGGAGTAATTAAGGTTAAATGGGTTTAATTTGCATGCAATTGGGTGTAATATAATATGGGAGTCAACTGGAATTAATGGGGGTCTGGCTAGTTGACGAAGAGGTCATTTAGTGGTAACCGGAAACGATTGGTCAGCTATACTGACGTGCACAGGCACAAACTAAAAAGCCGCTAGTGTCGGAATAGTATTACATGCAATGCAGTAAGTCAACTTTATTGTAAGTAAAGTTGACTGTACTGCAAGTTGAGTGTATTGCTTTATGCGGACTTACCGTATTGGGTGTAAGTCGAGTATAGTACGCTACACTTTACTCTAGGGTACGGGCCAAGCAGTTGACCATACAAATTACAGTGCAGACCGGCTAGCGGTCTGCCAAACCTAGAAGAATTCATCTACCATCTGACCACGTAATACTACTGTTACTTCGAGGACCAATCGAATCGATAACGTTGCAACGTCTAAGGCCTACCAACACTTATCGTCTTTTAGTGTAAACTTAAATTTCTGGGGAACTTAAACATACGTTTGGTAATATTTGTATAGTCTTTTAATAGCTTTCAGGGTAAGGTATTCCACATCGTTATACCCTACGGACTTTAGGACTTTATATAACCTATTAACAGCTAAGTAGTTAAAACGCCGGTATAGTGAACGTATCTTTAACTTCGTTAAGTTTAACACCATTATTTCAGGGATTTCAAAATAAAATCATAAATACTTTTACTTAAATTCGAGTTAAAACCTTTAATCGTTTTTAACCAGTTTATCTACGTTAACATTGAAGTTGACGCTGAAAGCCTTTATATCCTTTAAGCAAAGAAGGAAAAGGGTAACGGATTTAAGGATATGGAACGTAATTGCTCCCACAACAGTTTAAACCACCATTGTCCTTAATGACGACAGTTATTCGTCCAAGCTGAAGCCAACTTTAGCCTTGCTAACATTGTGCCGATTAATCTCAGTAGCTGCAGTGCTCTCCCTTCGCAATGCTACATATTACAAATAACTTCCTATTAAGTACTTTGTTACCCCTGTATTTAGTATAATTCCTTAAAACGTAAGGTTTGCGTAACGATCGCAGAGGTTGAAGGTATATAAGGGGTTTAGAGCTTGGTTAAGGTAAAGGTAAGGGTATTTACCAGTCAAAAGGTACAAGGCGTGGTAGGCCAATTATTAAACCATACCGGGAACAATATCTTCGTACCACTTAATTTACTTAAAAGCTTTAGCGACGTTAATTAGTTTATCGTCTTTAACGTTTGCGATTTGATATAAGTAATCCTATTCCGAATAAATAGGGTATTGGGTGTAGTATACTGCTTTGCTATTAATACACTCGCCAAAAGAGTGCCGAAATAACTAGTAGCCAAACTTACTATAGATCTAACATTTCTTACCACTATTAAGACGATAGTAATTGCGGTTTATAGGTTCACTTAAATAATATTAACATTAACGTAGGTATTTCCTTTAGTCTAAGGTCGATAGGTCAAACCTTAAGCGTTATGGGTGCCCGTATGTGCGGTCAACGTAGTTAACCACCGTAAAGTTTTTTTTATCTACGGTAATAAAGTTGTCAGCTTAGGAGTATATATTTTACGAATTTGGTATAAGCGCTATTAATGTGGCGAACGAAGCGTGTAACTGGCTAAAAAACTTTCGAATGTGGTATTTAGGCGTTATAGGGCGTACTCGATTTGTCTAATGTCTATAACTGTTATACGTACCTATTCGAAAAGTATAGCTTCGTTAACGTAAACTTTACTTATTGCTTTTTAACATAACATTAACTTATCAAGCATCTGGTTGAGTACGTTGATTACTATTTCCTACTATTTTTTCTTCGCTATGATTATAATTTAACGTATTATGGCCTAGTCTGTATGGTATTGCGCGAAGTAGACGTCGTATTCGAAGTTACCCTTTATATTATCGTAGATTTTACGAAACGTAGTTGCTTAGGTAAAGAAGGTCTGGTAGTAGGACTTGGAGTACCCTATAAGGATTCCAAGAAAAAGTGATTGAAAAACAGAAAAAAAGAATCTTTATTCACTAACAGATATTTTTAAAAAAGGCACTATCTTGGTATCGGGAAGCTTGTAAAGCTTCCTGTTATACTTTTTTGTATTTTTTTAAATCTTAAAAAATTTTGTTTAAAGCTTTTAGTTAATATTAACTTTCTTAATAAGTATTAAAAAAAGGTTGCGATAATTGTTCCAGCTGAATTATTGTTTTCTGACGGTTTATCCTTAGGGATTACGAGATACAGTATTAGGGGTAATTACTAGTCGCCTGGCTTGAGGGGTAAAGTCCCATAGTAAAGCCTGTAATGGGCTCCCACGAGTAGGTAAATTTAAAGGGGGAATTTTTTTATAGATCTTAACGATTAAATTGGTAAGGGGCGATAAGTTCTTAAAGGTTTTGGGAAGCTTAAAGATTCTGTTTCATTAACTGATATAAGACGCCAATATCAATACCTCTAGCCGCGTTGGTGGCCGTTGCTTCACATGATCTACTGCCGCTAAGAGCGTACTTCGCGCTGTTTTGTAAAGGTACTAAACTGCCGAACAGATTAACTGGTTCCTTATCGCCAACACGTAAAAAGGCTTAACTTAGCTAAGGGTAGGTTGGAGCTTCTGTAAATCGCGTATGTAGACGTTTAAATCCCTAAATGACCTTCTTTTTTCCTTAAAAATCTCAAGAATTAGGGTTTTAGAGGCATTTTTTAAGTTATGCCAGCTCGAAATGGGTTTCTACCAACTTAGTAAAGCTTCTTTTTGGCACGTAAATCCCTTGACGTTCAAATTTAGGCTTTAGTCTAAACTTAACGGTTTTCTGAATTACCTTTCACATATTAAGAGTACAGTCGTCAAAACATTCACGATATTTGCGGGAAGCGCGGTCAAAGTATTTACCGCCATCGTATTTCAAAATAAAATATCTAACGAAGGTGTTCAGATACATTTCGGTTAATTCATCATCGAATTCGTGTTCCTGAAGGTCGTGATTACAGTAATTGGTAAAAACTAATCCAAATTAGTCAATTTTCTCTATAAATGCCTAACTTAAAGTTATATTCACGGTTTAGCTTATAAGAGATGTATAGTATGCGTGGGGCGAGAGACTTAATAATATTGAGTATAGGGACTTGATGTTGCAAGGTAAAGTCGCGTGACTTGACTTTCTTGGTACGACTTGGCAATTTCACTTATAGTAGTGAACTTGACGATTGAGGTGATATAGAGAGTAAAAAGAGTAAAGTAAGGGAAACGGTTCGATGTAAAGGGTAAGGTTAAAGGTTGTTTTATTTTTAAAGGTTGTAGGTGGAGGGCGAAAGTTGTTTGTTATAATTATTTGGCTTAGGAACTTAGTCGTGTTCCTGCAGTAGTAATACCCGCAGTAGTATTAACTTAGCTGTTTGCCAATTTGACGAACTTTAAAACTTCTGACAGTCAATCTAAACGTCTTTAAAAAAGGTTTAACTTGGTGTTTTCGATAGCGATACCATCGCTACCTCTAAGCTGTCATAAAAACCGACGCAGTCTAGGAATCCTTTTTACTTATTTCCGTGAAAACCAACGTAATAGTAAAGACCCTTCGTAAAAATCTTTCCTTTACCCTAGCCGTCGTTTGATGTAAAGCGTAACAGAAAATTAGCTTCTTTTTATACTTATACTATCTGTGCTTAACCTAATAAGCATTGATCAGTATTAGTAGCCTTGAGACGATACAATGCTGTCGATTCGATTGGTTTTCGAAGTAATTGTAGTAATGCGTAGTCAGATGGTGAATGTATTGTTTTAGGTTTGGCAGATCGCTAGCCGGTCTGTATTGCACTTTGTATGGCCAATTGTTTGGCCCGTATCTTAGAGTGAATTGTAGCGTACTGCACTCGACTTACACTCAATGCAGTAAGTCCACACAAAGCAATACACTTAACTTGCAGTACAGTCAACTTTACTAACAGTAAAGTTGACCTACTTTACTGTATGTAGTACTATTCCAACAGTTATAAAGTTTAAAAAATAACTATTGTATTACCTAATGATGAATCAAATACCATATGACATATATTAAACGCAATAATCCAATGTATTGGATTTTTGATTGATTTTTGGATCTTCGACAAAAGTATTGAACTTATTGACTATTCAGTTAAAAATATGTTTATTGACTACGTTTTTACTTTGAAGTTTTCTTTGTTATACACTCCTCAAAAGAACGACATTTTCAAACGTTTTAATAAAATGATTTTGAAAATTATAAAGACCTGAATTATTACCGGAAAAGTTCTATATCACTTGTAGCGTTACCTATTTTAAATAGCCGATATTATAGATAACTTCATGGTTAATAATAGAAGAATATTCCAGTACACCACGTCCTATAAATGTCGTTAAGATAGTGTAAAGGTATATAGGAGTTACTAACCCAATATTAACTTTGCCTTTAATCTCGGCTTTGTCGTTGTCGTCCATAGACTCCTTTCAAAACAAGTCAAGTGTTGAAAGATTGATTTAATAGGAGAAAAGGGAATCCTTTTTTTATAGTAGTGTTTTAATATTACCAAGCCCTGGTATATCATTCAAGTTCACTTACCAAACCGGCTAGAAAACTAGACAGGGAAAATTGTTAGCACTATTATCCTAACAGGCTTGAAGAATTATTACGGGACCTCGTAAAACAGTTATAAGGAAAAAATATATTAAATCAATGAAGGTTAGTATCACTTATAACACTGTAAAGGCAATTCTAAACTTTTGGCTACAAGGAAGCCTTCGCCAAGCAATATAGAAAATACTATTATGAATGAAGTCATCATCTACTTAATATTTTTGATTAGTAACTTAAAAGAAATAGCTCACTATAAAGAAAGCTTTATAAGGCCCAAAAAAATATTGGAAATAGGCTTTTTACAGTGAAATATGGAGTCTTCTATCCCTTAAAGTTTTTAATGCTATAAAGAAGAGTACTATATATCACACCCTTATTTAAAAAGAAGTAACTAAGGTTAATACTGATTTCAAAGCTCAAATCGAATAGTAAAAAGTAAGGGTTGTAGTTCTAGAATTTAAATAAATATATAGTATCAATTACATTAAAACCTTTATTAATATAGCAAAGTCTTTTACATGGAGGATCGTTATTACATTTGCTGCTTTCTACGGATATTATATTAAACCAATCGACATTAACTCAGCTATTCTTAACGGAGAGCTTGAAGAACTAGTGTTAATAAAAATTACAGATAATATGATGGACTTCATTTTAAAGTATTGAGATTAAAATATTATAGATTTTAATCTTATAAACGATGAAGTCTTTCATTTATTTGATTTATTTTGCGGTTTTAATTGGATTCAAGGTAACAGTTGAAAAGGTTAAGAGAAGTATTGAATACCATTAAAATTAAAAAGTAAAGTTTTAACAACGCGGTATATATTAACTATTGCAGTTTACTTATTATATATGCTTACGTTAATATATTTCTAATAATAGTCTTTTAACTCAACTTTATTAAAACCTTCAAGATGGATATTGGAAATCACTTTAGGTATAAGTGCCTAAGATAGGTAAAACACTTTCTAGGAATGCGTATCTTGTGGAATGGGAACGTATATACGATTTGCTTAACATAAGATACGTACATCTAACGGATACTGTATTGAAAAATATAGAAACTAAACAAACGTCCAGTTGGTATCCCGATTGTAACTAGATCCCTCATTTATACTATGCCATATATGGATTGAGCTGATATTTTAGAAACTAAGAGGTATTGGTGATATATAAGGGCTTTTAACTATAAAATGTGCCAAAATAGGCTTGATATCGCCTTCTTATATCGCTCCTTTAAAGGTTTTTCCATAATCCTTTATATAAAAACATTATATTTATCAATGACACCTTCAAATACTTTAGACAGTATAAAAATTATGGATTAAAAGTAGGTGGTTGATAACTTTTAGCAAGTCCGTATTAAAACATTATAAAATTTAGCTAAGGTTACTATAAAGATATAAGAAAAAATTTAATTAACGGATAACAAGATTTCGACTAAAAGGGGAATAAGGCTACTAGAATGATTACCTATAGCTATACAATTTAAATCGTTGACATTACAGTTAACTAAGTATTTAAAAGAGTATCTAAAGCATGCCTCTCCTTTTTAAACGCTAAAAATGTGACAGTTATAAGGGTTACTTAAAATACACTTTAAATATGAATGTTGGTAAGGTTTTCAACATTACAATGTTGTCGATTCGAATCGTGGTCAAAGTAATAGTATTATTGCATTAGTTAGGTGGTGGATGTATTATTTTAGGTTTGGCCGACCACTAACTGGTCTACACAGTAATTTGTATGGCTAACTATTTGGCACATTCCCTAGAGTGAAGTGCAATGTATTGCATTCGACTTCTACCCAATTTGGTAAGTTCCCACAAATCAATACACTTGCAGTAAGATCAATTTTAGTATGCATAAAGTGAACCTACTGCAATATATACAATACTATTCCTATACTGGCGACTTTTTAGTTTGTACGCGCACGCCAGTGTGACTAATTACTCTGTTTCGTTTACTACTAATCTTCTCGTTACCTAGCCATAAACCTGTTAATTCCAGTTGAATTTCATACTAAATTACATCCAATTAAATGTAAATTAACTCCATTTAACCTTAATTGCTCTATTACTCCGAGGTCCGAATTTATCAACTCCTACCAAAAGTTCTTTCGCTACAAGCGTTTGTAAGCCTTCACTTTAACCGTGCTACTTTAATTATACTGCTTAAATAGATCACCATTATAAATCCATTAGCAGTCTTTCAGCTTGCCAGCATATCCTTGTCCGCCGTCACGTGATTTGAGCTTTCCGGGTGGCCTATTAACTTAGTCCTCAATACGTATAGTTAGCTTATTACTATCCACAAACCTTTTTAGAGCCTTATTTGGCACTGCCTTCGTTATGGTATTTGCGGTGTTGTTTTTGTTATCGATTCATCCGAATTTTTCAATATCCCTCCGTTCGTAGGCTTTACGGTAGGTTTTACGAAGTGCCATTACCTCGATTATCAGGCGTTTTTGGCTGGTAATTCCAAGATTCGCAAAACATTCAAAAAGTTTTTTCGATTTGGTACAAATTACCACTGGGTTAAAAAGAATTTTTAACTGCCTGGTCATAATATTAAGGGTTTTCCATAGTATTATACCTACGTTAAATCCTATTATTATGCTGTAAATCTCTGATGCCAGTACGTTTCGTGTTATCCTTTTACAATTAACGTAGGTTCAATATATTAGGCTACTAATAATACGAAATTGGACTTTCCGTTTGTTTTCGTTAACGGGGTTTATCAAAAAAGCCGATTTATAAAGATAAATCAACGTTATTTGCAAAGGAACCATTCGTAAAGATTATTAACTTAGCCTTTAATAAGGACATTAAAAAAATATTGATCCCGCGGTCTAAGTTTCGTATTTGTTCCTCGAGACTTTTGTTTAACCGTTTATAGTCCTTATCTGTTGGATTTTGTATTATTACGGCGATGAATAGGGTATAAAAAGCTTCCGGATAGTATAAGGTAACAATATAGCTACTTCGAATACGTTTTTCTACATACCGTTAATCCCTTACCTTGTTAATCTTTCAATCGTAGCCAAAACAGAGCCCTGAATTTTCTGGCGAAAGCTAAGGCCGGCATCAACACCCAGTATACAGATTAAAGATCCATCGAAAATAAGTTAGCTGTTCTCCGTCAGCATCGTCACCGGCTTATAATTCCAAAACTTGGTGTTTTTAATCGCTTACTTTTGTAATATTACAAAGTTTGCGGTTTCGACGAAAGGATTATCGTTAATATATATACCTATTACGCTGAAGCCCTTTTTTTAAGTTACTAACAAATACGGGTCGTATATTGAAGACCTTATCGTTAGGCGAAATTGCAAGTACGACTAATAGGTTAAAAACTAATGGACTTCTGCTTTACCTAATCCGTATAGTAGCTTAATACATCATATTACCGTGATAAAAGGGTAAATGAAACGAATTTACTGAAGCAATTTTAGTAATATGATCCGCTATAAATACGTTATTAACTACGTATAAACTTACGTAATATTACAGCTATTTAACGTAAACTTACCTTCAATCTTGGCTATTAAACTTGTTATTCAAGTAACTACTAAACGCTAATTGATTTTATTAATCGTTGGAGATTATGTAAGTATTCAATCCTTACCTTTATTACCATATCTTTATGCATTAAAACGTGATTTTAGGTACGGTTGCCCCATAGTTTTGCCTTTATCCTTGTAAATAATCCTCGACTTAAAGGTCATAATATTTAGGTTTTGAAGGTTAAAATCGGGTTTCGGCAGGAATTGCATAATCTTTCGAATGAATAGGCCGTTAATCTCAACCTTGTCGCTCTTCTTAAAAGGTTTGCCGGAATTACCAATAATCCCTTACGTTCGAATCTTAAGTGCCAAGTCTTTATTATCCTTTCATTTCCTATTGATCCAAATAGCATTGTAAGTACTTTCCGATATGTATTCCTTTCCTTAACGTTTTTTGTTTTCGAAAGGCGTTTACGCTGATGGCATTCCATCAGCCTATCGATAATATATAAATGAGTTTTGTGTTAACTTAGTTTTTTAACTTGAAGGTTGTTATCGTTAATAACCTCAATATAAGGTTGAACCTTAGTAATTTAAAAGAACATTAAACCTTTAGTAGTTTTAATTTCTCTTTTGGAGTTCGCGATAATTAATATCTTATACGGGCTCCTCTATTTACCCAGCTCTCGCCATGYTATGACACAAGCACATTGACGGGTCAGAAAACAGGCCAGCATGCAGCTGAGCTACCTGTGAGCCTCAGTGAGCACCGGTGAGCCTCAGTGAGTACCGATGAGCCTTAGTGAGTACCGGTGAGCCTCAGTGAGCACCGGTGAGCCTCAGTGAGTACCGGTGAGCCTCAGTGAGCACCGGTGAGCCTCAGCACTGAAGATAGTATGAAGGCCATAGGATATAAGGACACGGCCATCACCACATAGATAGTATTTCCTTCATAGCTCTTCAGTTTTCAATCTAAGTATTCAGTCTCAGTATATTCTGAATAGCCTCACGGCTTTTAATCATTACTTGTACGATTGCAATAATGTTCACTCAGCACCTCTGCTACCTTCTTGATAATATAAACCCTCTGACACCTTCTATATACTCACGGGTATTAAGTGTGATCATTACACGCCATACGAAGATTTCACTTTACAACGGTAAAGAAAATACGTCGATTGTTATGGAGCCGTTTCTGGTGTTAAGAGACTTATTAATCTGGCGGTGGGCCGATTTTCTTCGCAACTTCCTTAAAGATTTACTATAGTTTTCAACACATTTCTATGTACTTGCTGAGGATGGAGATTTACTTATCAGGCATGGATACGCTCCAAAGACCAACAAGGTTGGTACCAAACCGTTAATGACAACAGTGTTATTCAAGCATTTTACTACCATTTATCGGCGTGTCTCCGGCTCCGTAAAGTTTTCAATTTCCAACGTAAAGATATTATATGTTCGGCGAAATAGAGCGTGTGCCCTTTTAACCTTCCTAATTATTTAGTAGGCTTTTACAGAGACCTGTTTATACTAGATACCCATTATTTTGGTATTTTCCTTGAACTCCATCATTGTAAAGTTAGTGATGGCATCGTAGAAATGCACATTAGGTGGATCCAAGTGGGTATTAATTCATAGAATTTTTAGCTTTTTCTATGTATGTTTTGACAAAAGGGACTTTAGGAACTTGACTTCGTAAAAAGAGATTGCGAAGTTAACGATATGAAAACCAGGCTTATTATATAAGTAAAATACATTAATGAAAATATTTCATTTAAAGTTCTTATTGTTTTGTAATAAAAACTTAAATCTCTGGGGGGGTTTGGTATACGTTTGGTAGTAGTAGTAAAGTCTTTTAATCGCTTTTAAGGTCAAGTATTTAATATAGTTGTACCCTACAGATTTTGGGATTTTATATAGCCTATTAACGGCCAGATAGTTAAAGCGCCTGTGTAGTCAACGTATCTTCGGCTCTGTTAAGGTTAACACCACTATTTATAGACCTTAAAAATGAAACCATAGGTGCCCCTATTTAAGGGCGAGTAAAAACCTCTGGTCGTTTTTAATTAGTTAGTCTATATTGAAGTCGATATTAACACTAAAGATCTTTATATCCTTTAAGTAAAGTAGAAAAGGGGTAAGAGACTTAAGGATATGGAACGTAATCGCTCTCACAACAGTTGGAATTACTGTTTTCCTTAGTAATTATAGTTGTTCGCTTAGGCTTAAGTTAACGTTGGCCTTGCTTGCATCGTAAAGATTATTTTCAATAGCTGTAATACTTTCCCTTTGTAATGTTTTATATTACGAATAACCTCTTGTTGAGTACCTCATTGCTATTATATCTAGATTAATACGTTAAAACTTTTGGTTTGCGTAATAATCATGAAGTTTTAAGGTATATAAGGGGTAACGAGTTTGGTTAGGGCAAAGGTAAGGGTTTTCACCACCTAAACAGTAACAAAAGACATGGTCGGCTAGTTATTAGGCCGTATTAGGAGTATTATTTTAGTATCACTTAATTTTTGTAGGGGTATTGAAGTTGTTAATTAGCTTGTCGACCTCGAAGTTCGAGATTTAATACAAGTAATCCTGTTTAGAAGCAGTGGGGTATTGGACGTAATATACTGCCTTTTTGTTGTTATGTTCGGTGGGGAGGTGCCAAGTTAATCAATAGTGAGACTTACCATATATCGAATATCTTTTGCCACTATCATGAAGATATTGTTTACGATTAATAGGTTCACATAAATCTTAGACTTGTAAATGTCAACGTAGCTGTTACCTTTAGTTTTTAATCGGGGGACTAGACCTTAGGCATTGTATGCGCTTATATTTGCAGTCAACGCAATTGACCACCGTAAGGTTCTTTTTATTCATGTTAAGGAAGTTACCGTCTTGGGAGTATATATCAAGCTAATTTTGTGTACGTGCTATTACGGTGGTAAGCGCAAAGTGTAACTGGCTAAAAGAAGCCTTCGAAAGTGGTATTTAGGCGTTATAGAGCGAATTAAAACTTGCTAACGCCCGTAACTGCTCCCCGTACCTGTTTGCAAAATGTAGATTTACTAACGTGGGCTTTAGCCATTACTTTTTAACACAGTATCAACTTATTAAGTATCCAATTAACAACGTTTACTAGTATTTAGTGTTTTTTCTCCCGCTATTATTATAGTTATCGCGTTGTTGCCTAAGTTATATAATATTAAGTGAGGTGGACGTCATATTCAAAGTCGGATTTTATATCATTGTAAATCTCGCGAAACTTACTAGCTTTAATAAGGAAGGTTAGGTAATAGTCCTAGATATGCCCTTTAAGGATTCCAGGAAATAGTAAGTGATGACTTTAAGGTAAAACCTTTATCTATCTACAAATTTTCTAAAAAAAGTATTATATTAAAGTCGAAGAGGCTGTAAGGCTTCCCGTTATACCTTTATATATCGTTTTAAATCTTGTAAAAGTCAATAAATAGATTGTAGTTAATGTTAACCGTCTTGATAGGTATTGGAGGAAGGTCGCGATAGTTATCACAGTCTTAAATGGTATTTATTAGCAGTTTAAGATTTAAGGCTTTTGAGGTATGGTGTTAAGGGTAATTACCAGTCGCCTAATCCGAGGGATAAAGTCCTGGGGTAGGACCAGTAGTAAGCTTCCGTGTATAGGAAAGTTTAAAGGGGGAAGGTTCTTAAGGAACTTGGCAACTTTAAGTGAAATGTTAAGGAGGAAGTGGTACTTGAAAGCTTTGAAAAGCTTGAAGATTTTGCTTAATTAACTGGTGTAGGGCACTAACTTTAATACCTCTGGCCGTGTTAGCAGCCTTTGTTTTACGTGTTTTGCCTTCGTTAAAGTCATATTCTACGCTATTACGTAAAGGTACCAAATCACCGAGAAGGTTAACAGGTTCTTTATCATTAGTACGTAAAAAGTTTTAACTTAGCTAAGAGTAAAGGAGAAGTCCCTTAGATCGTGTATGGTGACGTTAATGTTATTAAAATCCTTTAATACCTTTATCTTTTCCTCAAGAGTTTTAAGGATCAAGGTTTTAAAGACGTTTTTCAAGTCAAGCCAAATCGAAAAGGGTTTTGACCAGCTGAATAAAGTTTTTTTTCTAGCACTTGAATCCCTTGGCGTTTAAGTTCGGCGTTTAGTTTGGATTTGATAGTCCTTTGAGTTACATTTTATATGTTAATGGTCCAATCGTCGAAAAACTTAAGATAATTGCGAAAAGCGCGGTCAGGGGTTTTATCGCAGTTATATTTCAAGAAAAAAAGCCGACTTCGTTGGTTAGGTGCTTTGTGATTGATTTTTTATTGACGTCGTATCCTTAAAAATCGTGGTTGTAAAACTTGGCGAAAACCGTTTCAAAGTTTTCAATTGTTTTTTTCTTGGCGGACTCGGTAATGGCCTGGAAGTAAAGACTTTCGGTAGCTATTTTGACGGTTTATCTTTTATAGGACGTGTAAGGCATGCAGGGCAAGGGTCTTGGCGATCTTCGGCGTAGGGACTTAATGTTTTTAGCGTAAAGTTGCGTGGGAAATTGGTGACTTGGCGGCTTAGCGTAAGCTCGCGTGACATGGGTTTCTTGACGCAACTTGTCGATTCTTAGTGTTTTCGCTTAAAATAGCGAACTTGATGATTAAATTGGCGTGTGAGAGTGAAAAAAGTGAAGTATAGGCAGAGGTTTTTGTTAGTGTTAAAGGTCAAAGATTGCTTGTTATGGTTGTTTGGCGTAGGGATTTAGTTGTTTTTACAGTAGTAGCACCTGTGGTAGTACTAACTTAGCCGTTTGACACCTTGCCGAATTTTAAAACTTCTGACAGTCAATTTTAACGTTTTAAAAAGGGAGCAATAAAGATTTCTTGATGTTTTTGATAACAATACCGTCAATACATTTAAATTGCCGTTAAAATCGGCGCAGATTAAAAGTTTTCTCTACGTTCTACCGTAAAAGTCGGCGCAGCAGTAAAGGCAATCCACAAAAATGTTTCCTCTATCCTAACCGTTGTTTGACGTAAAACGTAACCAGAAAGTAGCTTCTTCTTTTACTTAGTCAATCTATGCTTAACTCAATAAGCACTATTTAGTGTTGGTAAGGATTTAGACGTTACAACGTTATCGATTCTAATCGTGGTCGAAGTAACAGTAGTATTGTATAGTTCAAGTGGTAGATGTATTGTTTTAGGTTTGGCAGACCACTAACTGGTCTGCACAGTAATTTGTGTTATAGTCCGACCTACGATGGTAAGCCATGAAGGTACCAAATGGAGTTTACTATTGAGGTATAGCGGAAGACTAGAAGAGTCTACCGTAGCCCATAATGCAGGATCTATAGGTATGACCAGTGCCCAGCCCGTCACGTATCCTTACACGTACCGTATACGGACCACACCAAGTCCATACCCGGATCGAACTCGAACCGGGTAATGCCTATTCCGTTTTATACATATTCACATAACCTATAAACTTAATGGCTAAGAGCTTAAGATTATGATATGCCCCTATTTCCCCCCGATATTGTATGGGTTACGACGTTCCGTTAATTAAACTCAAGGCGTAGGCTTTGCCTGCCTAGTATACGGGCCAGGCGCGAGCCGGTAACGTAGCATTTAACGCGCCGTATAACGTATCGGTCGACTTAACCCTAGGCTGCCGACGTCGTATAAAGCTCTTTTAAAGTATCGTTTAACGTATCAGACGATTTAACCTTAGAACGCCGACGTCGTATAACGCGTTACTTAACGAGTTGTATAAAGTATTAACCGGTTTAACCTTAAGCCGCCGGCATCGTATAACGCGCCTTTCGACTTGCCGTATAATGTATCTTTCCTACTGATGATACCGTATAATATACCCGTTAACGCTTGTATAATATATTTTTCCTATTTTTTGCATCGTAGAATCTGCGTCGTATAATATATAACCATTATAAAATCCGTTCAGTTAATGCTTATAAATAAAGATTCCCTCATAACCTTTAAAACTTGCTTTTTTACCTTTTATATCGCCGTCTTTAATTCGCTATTTTACTCTTTTTCGTAACAATTTTACTACCACCCTTAACATTTTAATTATAATTTCCAGCCAATAATTCGTAACTTTTACTCCTCTTTTTCATAGTTTTAACTAAAGTATATAATAAACTTCATCTAATTTATACTGTAGTCGACGTCTTACATAAAGATAATTAACTGTTTCGTAAAGTATGTTATGCTATTATATATGAATACCTTATCATTAATTACCTGTTAAAACATTGTCTCGTTATAATTAATTGACTTATCTTTAATAGTAACAAAAATAAAAACGAACTCCTGCCTTTATGGGTAAAATATGCGTATAATTAGTATATTAACCGCTTTTAAAACTTCAGTTTTTTTTATTTATCTTTTATTTTATGGGGCGTAAAGTTATCGAACTTTTCGCAACATCTAAAATAAAGAAAACCTATAAATTCACTTTGTAGGAAGTGCGACGGTAATTGAGCTCCATTTAATAATACATTTTTAAGATAGATTTCCTTACGACCTTATCCGGTTTAAGTGCCCTTTTAGGTAAACTAATTATTATTAAAAGGTATAAAAACCATATTCTATTCTTTATTCCTAAGAGGTTACAATATATCCCGGGTTACTAACCTGTTTTTACACCCACCTTTTGTAAATTAGTTAACTAATTCGCCCTAGTTCGCGATGTTATTTAGGTATGAAAAATGCCTATAGTACTGGCCATATAAGCCGTTACTGTTGGTAGGTCTTTATCTTTGCAACATAGTCAATTCGAATCACTGTAGTCGAAGTAATTGGTGTTGCGCTGATATTATTTATTGTTATGTGTAGGTTATAAGTTTGGTTGACCGCTGGCCGGTCTGTACACTAATTTGTATGGTCAAATGCTTTGGCCTGTACCTCACTTTGAAGTGGGCACCTACTGCACTGCACTTGCAGTGCAGCCCCACAAACTGCAGCCAATATTGCAGTGAGTACAATCAACTTTGCTGTAAGTTAAGTTGACTTAACTGCACTGCATTTGACTACTATTACAACAGTTACCTCTTTTGTTATACGTCTTCGTCGCCCCTTTTTCCCGGGCCCATTTTACCTTAAAAACCCTTCATTATCCTTTACAATATCGTTTATCTACTAAGAATAAAACCCCTTTAATCAACTATACGATAACGCGTAACGTTTTTATACTGGCCCTTTTTAACGTTTATTTTATATCCTTTCATAATTTTAACCTAAGTAGTTAAAATTTTATAACTACGTAGATCATATCCTCTACAACTAATATAAATTATAACTCATAAAGTGTAACTAATAATATTTAAGGCTTAATTATATTAACCCCGATTTTATCTGTAATTCATCTACTAACCTTAGTTCAAAACGAGTTAATCGGGATAACTATAAATGGGCAAAAGATTATACGCGGGCCGACTACGTCGCCTAGACTTAAACTAACATATTATTATCTTTAATGAACCGCCTAAAGGGTCGCTTTCCTCGCCCCTTCCTTTAAACCGGTTTTAGTTCACCGTTATCGTCGGCTTCTTTTAACTTTCATTTCTTTTAACGTTATCTGTTATCATTGGCGTAGCCCCGCGTTCGATCCGCCTTTTATTAGCCCCCTTTATAGGCGTTTACTAACGCCCGTTACACCTTTTGTCGGTTTTTTATATCGGCGTCACCTAGTATCTAGAGCTAAATACAAGAAGACCCTTAATGTTAATAACGCCGTTGTTTGTTAAACCTTAATAAATATAATAGTAACGAGTAGGTAGATTTTGAGAAAGTCGTAATAAAAGACATTTTGCGGTTGGATACTAATCCGAAAAAGTCGGGTAATATATACCTGGCCTCACTTATCGTATCGTAATGTAATTAAGAATACATTTTTCAAATTTGTTATTAATACTATATCATTCCAAGGGTATAAGCGATTCGCCCTATGTAAATAACTTCGTATAAACTCAACGCCGACCTTAAAATACCGGGTTATTATAAACCCGAATATACCCGTATTCCGATTTAAATTTGTTGAAGTCTATAAGATAATATTCATTTTCTAACAATTTTTCCGCCGTAAAAAGGTTAGCGATAATCCTCTTGGTATTAAGGGGTTCGACAAAGTTCCAGCTAAATAAACTGCTAAATCTAAGAGCTTAAGGGTTGTATATCCATCGATTCTTCTAGGATAGGTCCTCGATATAATCGAGGGATTTTCCTTTATTATATATATCTTTGTATCCGCTGGCATTGTGATACGTTATAACCGTTGACTTTGTTATCACCATATAACAACCCTATATGTAAAGCAATATATACCGACCTTTTTTCATTTACATTCGATTTTCTTTTAATATAAATTCGATTATTTAGAGTTTGTCACCTACGTTAAAGTAAAACCATCGAAGTACGGTTTGTTATATCGTTTTCGCCTACTTTAAACTGGTGAACAGCTAATAAAAGTCACGAATAATTTGGTTTCGAATTATTAAATATTAACTACAATCCAAGGGAAGTTCAACGTAAGTTCGTTCGTTCAAGTCGATCAATACGATTATTATAATTATCTTATAGTAAACGAGATATAGCCTACAATGTTTTGAAAACGAGAAATGTTGGTTTAGGTTAGCATCGAAAGAGTAGAATGCGTTTCTAATTAAAACTAAGTTAAACTGAAGGTCGATGGGTCAAAATTGATCAATCCGGTTATTATAATTACTTTATAACATACGAGAAATAGTTTATGGTATTTTATAAACAAACAATTTGGTTTAAATCGGCAGTCAAGGGGTAGAATGTATGTTCATAAAGGTAGAAAACTAGGTTTTCGCCGACGGCCAATTTTTCTCCCAAAAAAATAATAATAATACCGTAGGTTTTCGATTCTATTATCATGAGTAATACTATTTCAAAAAGATAAAATAAATATTTAATCATATATTATGAACCGACCTTCGATAATAAACTAAAGTAACTGCCGAATGTAGTTTACTACTAAGGTATAGCGAAAGACTAAAATAGGTTACCGTAGCCTATCATACTGGACCTATGGGTAGTGCTAGTTCCTATCTCGTCGCGTGCCCTTACACATGCCGCGCATGGACCGCGCTCGGTCCGCATCCAAACCAAGACCGAACCGGGTACTGCTTATCTTAATATGTGTATAGTCACGTAACATATAGACTCAATGGCTAATGGCCTGAGTCGATAACAATTTGTATGGCTAACTGCTTGGCCCGTGCCCTAAAGTGAAGTGCAGCATACTGTACTCGACTTATACCCAATGCGGTAAGTTCACACAAAACAATACACTTTCAGTACCATCAACTTTACTATACGTAATTTTGACCTACTGCATTTCAGGCAATACTATTCCAACGAAGGAACTTATTTATAAAGCTACGTATTCCTATTATAGTTAATATATACTATTGGAATAAAGGAGCTATTAAGTTGTTTCAGAAATTAGAGTATAACCAACGAAATTAACATATACCCTTTAAAAACAGTTTATAGGGCATGAATTAAAGCTAATCAAAAAATAAATTAAGTGGGTTCCTATTAATGAACAACTAGCTGATAGGTGGATAGAGTCATTACTAAGACTAAGATACGAAACAATGATATAACAACTTGGCTTAGTTAACCTATGTTTAAATTAAATTATTTTTCTATAATGCTTTGTGTTTCAAGGTACCTTATAGCATTATAGATATAGAATGGTAGTGCAAATTTGGAATATTGACAAAAAGGGATAATGAAAGGGTTATTGGTGTTATAGGTTAGTGTCAGGCTAGTATTTACTATGGATCTAACCCTGGTAGTTTTTTACGTTTTTAAGGTACTCTGGAGCAGCTTCGAAGCCGTATAAGAATACTTTGCCACACTTTATATGATCTGGTTACACCGTCATCCGTGGCTCCATAGCAGCTCCCCAATATAGGTTTCTCCCTTCTTTTTTATCGAGGTTTATGAATAGAATCCAACTACCTTAAATGACACATCTGGCCTTAGTTCCTTTATATATATAACTGGATTGTTCTCTCGATGATATATAAGCTTTTTGTTAACAGCTTTGACCTAAGGTCATGTTATTATCCTTGAACCATCTGAATTTAGACCCTTAAGCTCTAAAACAATTACTCTATACACATGTTAGAAGAGAGTTGAAGAACGCCTTAATGGCCTAATATAATTACCTTACGGTTTAATAAAAACTTTATACCAACGCTTTACGTATAAAATATATTGAGCGAAACCAAGTAACTCTAAATTAGGTTTTATATTTCATATAACAGAATATTGACCTATTAAACAGATTAACTAATATAATCTAAAACTCGAAGTTACCGGTATATTTACATCTTTAAAACCACATCCACTCTAAGAGGTTTTTCCTACGCAAATTACGAATGACGTAATTATTACGTCGCTCCTTACCGGAGACCACACCAATTTCGTAAACGACGAAAACCCTAATTTTTCCAAATTCGATTATGATATCAGCGTTCAATTAAACGGGCGTTAACGACTTCAACGTAAATTATTAAATAAACCGGTTAAGCTTTTCGATATCAAATGACTATTATCAATATAAAAAGGTACAATATTATATAAGTTACCAAAAATAAGAAGTTGGTTGGTATTGAGAAAGATTATGTTTATAGTATTTCAAAATGATTAAAAGGTTTTATAAAGATTATTATAATATTTTTATTCGTTTGCGGCTGAAAAGGCGGTACTACAAGTTCTAATACCTTTATAATTATATTTTACGCCTATTATTTCTACCTTCACACGGTTAAAATCGTTATCTGACGGCTTACGAATAGTAAATAAGGAGTTCGAGAACGATTTTACGTTTTCTTAACGCTTGGAGGTCTTATTCGAGAAGGTTGAGGATATAGCCTGGAAATCAGTCTTTAAAATCGTTAGATTCAAGAAATGATTAATGATAGGTCAACTAATACAGTATTTACTCCCAATACACGTAAATTACCACAAATAGGTAGTTTACATTTAACTTATCGACAGGAGACTTTATAATCTTTATACTCGTTACATCGATATTAATCTCATTATTGAAAACGTTTTATATATTAGAAATAATAACAACTACGTACCCGCTTATAATAGCTAGGGAAACGTTATTATAACTGTCGTAAAGGCCTTTCGATCCGATCCTAAACGGCGCGCCGTTTTAGTCAATTATTCGGAATTTTCCCGTTATGAAACCTTAGGCTATATTTACAACATAACGCGGACGGTTATAGCATCAGTACCTATTTATCAAGCGCGATGTAACGCTCAAGTATCTTCAAAGCTAAGACTATTATAAGAATTTACCTTATTTTGGCCAAAAATTTCATTCACATTTAGGAGGAATAAGCATAATTTTCATAATTTTGATGTATAGTCGCGTATCAAAGTTAGTAAGACTTTAATTAGACCTATGCGCTTCAATTTTAATTTTCAACAGCCTTTCATTTCTAATAAATTTAGTTTATAATTTCATATCCTCTTTTTACGTTTTAGTAATTATAGGCTTAAAATACTATAAAGTCGCAAGTATATAACTTCTTAATCGTTTAAAGTTACAGCGTATTTATTTTTCACCCCAACGATTCAGCGGAGTCACGTATTACGTACTCGATTTCCCCTACCATTTTTTTTAACTTTGTTAAATATCGAATTCAAAAAACCCGCTACCGGATATAAACTTGTATTTTCCATTATTTTTATTATAATGTTATTTTGGTTAAATATTTGATGAAGCATTCACAAGTTACTTACGTTGTTTTAAAATATATATTATTTCTAAAACGAGCGGGTAGCCATCGCTTTTGGGAACAAGGGTTTACGCCTATAATAAAAACGCCGAAATGGATAGGCGCTATTATTTTTCATGATATTTTGCGAAGGTCCGTAGGTACCGAGCAGCTATTACGCGGCTCGGTTTTTTTTTTTTTTTGTCGAATATATTAATAAAACACCTATTTTGAAACTATTTTTTTTTTAACGACTAACTCTCCAACACTTATGAAGAATTCTCCCCTTGTTGAGATAAATTCTTTAACAATATATACCCCTTTATAGATTCGAACAATATTACGAAATCTTTCTTTATACCGATAATTAGGCTTAGTCTTTAATGATTTCCTAAAGCCAGCTATATGGTATATCGTGTAAAGAACGCTTTATATTATGAAATATATTAACTCAATTATTCGTTTAGGGTTTTATTCGAACGAATCATTCCTTAACTAGTGTCCCCTTACCTTTGGTTAAGAAAACAGAAGTTAATTAACGTTTCATATAGATTACTGTTGATTAAACCTTATTATAATAATAAATAGTTTCCCCTTGTCATTTATTCAAGAGAAATTTACAAATAATTTCCAAGTTAAGTAGTTTGCTCAATGAAATGCTAAAGCTACTTTTTACAAGCTTGGTATTAAAAAAGACAACGAATCAAAAACTGTATTCCGTATATAATTCCAATTTTTCGAATATTTTATTTCCTCTTTTGGTTTTTTGGCTACTTCAGCCACCTTCTAACAGTATATTAATAATTCGTTACGATTTTTCCTTTATATTTTCAACTTTAACTACCTTAACTATGTTTTGGAATTTTCTAAAGGTAACCTCAACAATCATAACGTTAAGGTTAAATATGTTGTGGAGGTTTTAAAAGTTGCAGGATTTAACTTCGATATATTTAAATACGACTTCGGCGTTTAGAAACCAAATACCTAAGATTTTTTTTTTTGAGGTTGGCGTCGGCGTTCGTATATAACCGGAAAAACTACATGTTACTTAGGCATAGGTTACCTTTGCGTTAATATTTAATATACCGGGTTTCTATAACTTCATTGAATTTTACTGGTATTTTATTTGCAATTAATTAACCATTGTTTAGACTGCATTTCGGTTAAGTTTACGAAGTCACCTCCTTACGTTAGGGGCCTGATGAAAAAGCCGTGTTAGATTATTTTAAGCTTACCTATGTTTTCGAATCTATACTCGCGTAATGAATCCCCGACCGTAAGACCTTTTAAAAGCCTATTACTCTTGTTAAACCTTAGGCACCTGCCTGCTTTAAAGCAATGACCTTAGAAGCCTACAACTAGTAACGTATGACACTCTTCGTTAGTTGCCTGTCAAATGTAATTATAAAATTTACGATAACGAGCTATTCTAGATTATAAATTGTTTAAAATTATAGAGCTCGAAGATTTTATGTATGACATACCCGATTAAAATTTTAATAGATTATAAGAACTTGAAATATTTTATAAGTATGCGACAGTTATTTAATTAACAAATTCACTAGTTCAAATGGATTTACTAGTTTCGTTTTCGGTTAGTTATAATACGTATAAGCTATCGTTGTTTTTCAACGGATATTTGTACTAAAGACGACTGGGTGCTAGAATTTTCAATTTTGAAACATTTAGTAAACGACGACATGGTTTTTCGGTTTCGAAACCGTATTTATAAACTGTTTTTCAAGCCCCTTATTATCGCTTGCATTTAAATTACCTACGATTTCCTTTTTATTTACTATCCAAGTCGTAACGTTACTATTATTATCATTTTTCAAACGTACCTTTAGCCTTACTTTCATCGCATCATTTGCCGTTTTTTTCGCTGAAACTGTAGTATTTTTCATCGTACTACTTATTAACAACACCGTCAGAAAGGAATTTCTAAACCCCTTTCGGTTTTCGAACGACTTTAAAGAAGGGTTTTAGTTGATTTTATAGTTAACCTGCTTTAGAAACGTACCAAAACCTACATTACGTCATAGTTGTTATAAATCACTTCAAAAATGTCGTTACCCATAAGGAAATAATTATCAAAAACGTCGAATCATACATAACACTGTTTTGAAACAATTTTTTCCAAGTTTAAAAATTTCCTCATACGATTCTTAGTAACCGAAGGTCAAATTAAACTAATAAATTTTGAAAACGACTTTCAAATTCAGTAAGAGTAGATTAATACTAGAGTAATAATTTTTACATCGCAACCAACGGTATGAAAAAATGTATTGATTGTAATATTTTAATGTATTTACGTTTGAGTATTATTTATACTTAATTAAATTTGAGTTGTTTATGACTTCATTCTTAATTATCGTTTAATTGTAAGGATACGAGTGCTATCCGTATTAGCATTTTTTTAGAAACCTTAACTATCATATTAACCTTATATAACTAATATAACGTTTCCCACGTTTTAAATATGATATTACGTATTCAAGTTAAGTATTTCGTTCAACGTATCCATGAAGTTATAAAGTTTGTATAAACTGCAGTAACTATTAAGTAATAACGTATGGAAAAAGCAGTTCATAAGCGATGTTTCCCTCAGCAACGTTTTCGTGTGGATAATGATATTTGGATCCGTTTTAAAAACTATGAGTTAAACGTGTTCTTTAAAAAGTTAAGTTAGATTTACGATAGGTATCGTGTAATACGTATAGTCGACTTTCATATGGTTAATCTTAATGCTTAGGAATCAAAATATTTTTGATTTTATATAAATTAATTTATTTCAACCGTTTAGAATCCGGTTCTCAGCCAATAAAGCCGCGATATTTCACTATAAGTTATTAACATTATCGGCATAAAAGGCGAAAAAGAAGCGAAATAGAACGTTAACAACTATTTTACGAGTTTCTAATAAACTTAAAGTTTGCTTTACCAGGCTTAATAACGCACCGAAATTATAGGTTTGAATTGAATGAGTAAATTACGTATACCTCATGAAAAAAACTTTCTTAAACCTTTCTAATACCACAGTACTCGATATTTCCAAATTACATGATAAATTAGCCAAATATAACCTTGGGCTTTTACGCCTAGTCTATGAATGGATTGAACGCTTTATATTTTTCATTACTAAATGGAAAGAAGTTGAAGCTATCATTATGCGGACACTAAGTAAGAAAGTGATATAGTATTAACAAAAACCAAGTTATGTTGAACTACTCGAATATACTTTTAAATTTTTCTTCTTCATCATTAGTAAGAAATTTCTTACATATTTCGTGAAACTTACTAAGTTTCGCGTTAATCCGCCCGAATATTACATTGAGTCTTTTAATCGTTTCCAATTGTATTCTTAACCGCTTGTTAGCTTCAATTTCCGCGGTTCTCATTCAATATATAGATTTCCTAATATATTAAGTTTTTCATTTAGACGCTATACTACATGTAGGCCATCAGAACGTATAAGGGGCATAGATATAAAATATGCTCTGTCTCGAATATTGAATTTTCTTTAGGTAACACGCTGAATTCATATTACTATTTTTTACGATGAAGACCGACGTTTATACGCTTTTTTTTTCATTCGTTAACACTTTGAAAGCGGCTGACCAATCCTTAGATTAACTCCAGTTATAAATGTCGAACGAAAAAAAAGCTCTGGACAATTGATTTATAACATAATTTATATCGAGATTAAAGTTTAAAAGCGTATACAAATAAATAGAATTACCTCTTGTAATACCGAAAAAGTAAAAACGACAACCGGAGCTAATATCTAGCCATTCGTGAATGATTCCTTTGCAACTATATAGATATAACTTACCCTCTGTTTCTTGATAACACTTTCGCAAATCGTACGTTATGCGATATACATATTTGAATAAGTTTATTCGCGGGTCATATTAGGATACATATTGATAATCTGTAAGGCCGGAACTATACGCTTATTAATAAGTAATAAGTGAATTCCACAGGGAGAATACTTACGTTTTCAATGGATTTCTTGACCTTTAAATCAAATGAAGGATTTATTTCAGAACAAAAAAGCACGAAAACGAATCTAAATTATTATTCAATTAGGATTTAGCGTTATTTCGTGTCATAATATTAATAGTAAGTTATAAAAGCAAGATTTGAAATTTTCAAGGGGAAGTGTTCATAAAACTATTGGTAGGGAGAAAATGGTTTTAAAACTCCTTTTACATAATGTCTAATAGTTCGGCCTAAAACCTTTTACACGATATTATAATATTTTACCGTTTCAGGACAGTCGTCCCATATTTGCCGCCCTGTAATACATCCCTTACGTTATATATAGCCGCGTAGGGAAAAAAAGGGGAGTAAGAGCGTTTTAAACGTCATTCGCTTTTAAATAGCTACTTTATATCTATCATATTTAAGAGGTCTCGTAGTTTAGCGGTTAAAGTCCCTGTTTTTTATACTATGGGTCCTAGATTCAATACCGAGTATTAGTCTTTGACATAGCCGTAATAAGTGTAGTTTTGTTTAATATATTTTTTTTTCTAAACAAGAGAGGTATACTGACAGGTCATATTATGAGCTAGTAGCTAGTTAGTATTTACTAGGCATCCAAACCTATTAGTTCTTTACGTTTTTACGGTATTTTGGAATAGCTCAGACGTCGTATGGGAATGCGCTCCCATACGTTACGTACCCAGGTTGTATTATATTTACCGGCTCCGCAGAAGCTTCTTTGCACAGGATTTTCCTTTATTTTTTATCGAGGTTTATAGACAGAATCCGACCACCTTGAGCGATAACTCCTGTCTCAGTCCCTTTGCAATCGGTTTAGATCGAACTTTATAGGTCTTCTCGCTTTTTAAATTTACGGTTCTGTTATTTTTCCGCATTATAAAATCTTCACTTTAACTTTTACCTTTTTTAACCTTTTTTTTAAATGGAGAGTACCGCTGAACAGAGTATGTTGAATGTTAAAATATACAATAGGTACAGTCATACTCCATACAACTTCATAGTAGGGATAACAGGGTTCTTCAGTACTTGTTATAGACTTCAAGTAACTTAATACCTTAACAACAAAGGATAAAGAATTCCTTGGAGTTATAGATATCTCTACCAGCACTAGTGTTTTACTAGTTCGAGTACTAGTATTGACTAGTAAAGGAATCCGGATCCTGATCGAGATCCTTATGAGGATATGCTTGATCATATATCAAGTCCTCCATGTAGATTCTAGAATACTTGAATCTACAAGCCTACAAAATATCTTCTTGTGTAGTAACTTCAACAGATATCCTAACGATAGGACATGTAGAAATGGATTTTATGCCATTTTGCAGAAATTTCGACTTCATATAGCAGAAGAATATTACGTTTCGTGAGATAATAAAAGAAACGTCTTTTAACTAATAAATTAACCGGCTTCTATAAAACTTTCAAAACTTTGAGTACAACAAAAAAAAAAAAAAAAAAAAAAAAAAAAAAAAAAAAAAAAAAAAAAAAAAAAAAAAAAAAAAAAAAAAAAAAAAAAAAAAAAAAAAAAACCTAACGGACATAAAAGCGACACGTAAATAAGGAAGGTCTACTTAGAACTTGGAAATTCCTAGGCCTTAACCCGTATTAAGAACTGTTTATCGAAGGTAAAATAAAGTTTAATTTCAACCTTAAAAATTTACTTGTTCTGTATGACGGCAACGAAACCGTTTTATACTCGCCGAAGTTTATATAAAATACCTAATGATGCTTACAAATATTCCTACCATTACCACTATCAAACCACTAAAGGAAAACCACAAAACTTATCCCTTGAACAACTCTACTACGACTACCCCCAAAGCTTTAATAACCGTCACCTGGCGTTTTTTTTTTTCTTAAAAAAGCTTTAAGGTTTCGAAGAAAAGATTAGGGCTATTGGTGGGCGGTGGCGCCGGCGGCAGCTGGAGTTGAGATAGGGATAGAGATCACGGGCCAGTTAAGTATAAAGCCCGTTTTCCACCTACTATTAGCCTCGTCGTCAACGTCGTTAACACCGGACCTATCCCTTCTATTAACGACGCCCCGTCGCATTAACAAGGCTGTTTCAATGACCTATACCGCGAAGCCTTTCGCCGTCTTAACGACGGCGCAAAAGACCTGTCACAAGTCCATTATATGCTCGAAGGGCGGCTCCATTATAAGAGTAGTGCGGGAAGCCGTCATCGGTTTGTAAGCGTTATTAGAAAAGGGAATACAAATGCCTATACGCTTTATTATCATCATTTTACGTTAATACTAGGTCCGTGTATGTTTAGAGCTTTTATGATTCGTATATTCGTAAAAGGTATATTTTAAACCCTTTCCCTTGTCGATACACATACTATTCCTAACTCTCGTTGACTAGGACCATATATAACCGTTATAAAAAAAATCCCTATCAACAGTAAAGAAGCAGGGGTTAGCCGTTAAAAATAAGTAAAACGAAGGGAGAGAAAAAACTGGGTCGAAAAGGTGGGGGAGGTAATATCCGCGGTGCATTTAATACGTTAGGAAATTAATAAATCCCGCGCTCGTACACGTCAGTCCCGCGCGGAAAATGCTCGTTCATTACGTAATCAAACCACTAATAGACAACAATATAGGTATTCCGTTTGAAGAATATAAAGGTATAGGGGTACATAATAGTATTCACTATTTTCAATTACGTTGATATTATTTTAATAAAGATTTTAAATTTCAAGTTGTTTTGATGAGTGTTTCTTGTTTATCTATGAATGAAACGTACGGATCGTCACGTGTATACAAAGGCTCTCTATCACTACAACACACTTTGCAATGCCCATACGGTACTACACACAAGTTTTACTTTTACCCCTTATATAAATTCTCACCTCATGATTTGAGCTTTACAAGGCATTTATTTCTTTTAAAAGGCCCAAAAAATCATATTACTAACGCTAAAAAACGCCGGGTGGAGATTGAAACGGCCGTATTTTACGGTCAGACCAGGGCCACAGTTTATATACCTCTGGGTCTCTAAACTGTGGGGCACCCTGAAGTCTTTATTGGAGGAATGGCGAGGGACCGCGGCGGCTCTTACTGACTTCGCGGACCTTTCGTTACAATCCCTCCCGCTGGTATTTACAGGTGTATTTCGTATCTGCTGGTGTGAGACGTCGCAGTAGCCACTGCCCGGTCAAAGTACAATACAACAAAAAAAAAAAAAAAAAAAAAAAAAAAGGATCGTCCTCGTACCGGTAAGGACGGAGGGGTTTCCACGTTTCGTAAAATTTAAGGGACCTTGGTGTCCGGTAATATTTAAAAGTTTAACCTTTTTTGGGACACATTTAAACTTATTATTAGCGGCTAGAGAGTTAGTTTTCTATATATCGGTGTTAAATACCGTAATATTGATCTTTAACGAATTTCGAAATGTGGGAAAAAATACATTGTAAACGTCAATAAATATACAGACGGAGCTAAACTTAACAAAGTTTAATAAAGAAGTTTTATCAATAATTGTGATAAAAGGAAATCCCTTCGAATTCTCCAAATTAGTTCAATAAACCCTATAATTATTGTTCAATATCAAATGTTTACCGTTTTACTTATCGAAAAAAACTTTAAGAAGGGTAAGTAAACTTTGATAAAACGTTCAATCCTGTATTTTCTATATGAGGTCATTATTAACTTGGGTGTTAAAACACTTTTGTACGTCATATTAAATATCAATATAAATTTGTCCTCCGCTAAAGCGAATTTATATCATAGGTAAGGGACATAATAAAGTTTAAATCGAATTGTTTAAGTATTCACTCAACGTATTAGGCGTAAGTAGTCCACCAGTTAATAAACAATCAGAATGTCGTTCAAAATATAAACGTTCAAGGTCCTTGAAATATACTATAATTGTAACGAAAGATTTTTATAAATATGGTTATAATAACGTTCGATTGCCTAATTTTGATATTATCAACACTTTCGGTTATTTATATATATGTGAAAAGACCGCTGGTCGTAAAGTTTCATTGTAAAATATTTGAAGGAGCCTTTCCATAGAATTCCAACACGCCTTAAGTAGGCATACAGTGATATTGTAAGGTTTTACCAATATACTTCGGACTCTGATAGTATTACAGAAAACTTCCTTATGGAAGTTATCGGACTCCCTGGGGACGGTACACTTAATCCTAACCCAGTCGTCCAAATGGTCTTCACCGATGTCTTTGGCGGCTAAAAACCTGCAAAATATATTATATAGAAGGATATAAGCTTGGTAGTGAGTGTCAAGAACGAGGCGCCTGTCTACGTCAAGAGGAGAAGCAAGTAGCGGGGACAAAGTCTTGTGCCAGCTGACTATTATATATACCAATGTAATTATAATTGTAAAAGGAGAACTTAAATAGCTGAATAAGCCTTCGTAGGTAATATTAGTGTGCTATAAAGCGACTTGAAAAATTTCCGAACTCGTAACTATCTATCAAGTTTGTTAATGCAATATTCTCTTTCTAATATACATACTTCTATCGACTTGTTTACAAAGAATAGGCTTATCTAATATATGATTAATTTAATATATGTTGGATCCGTACTAATTTTCATATTATAGTATATACAACACCTTTATAATATTATTCCCCGTATTATACAAGTAAAAGTTAACAATATATTCGAAGTAAACCTTTATATATGCGATACAATTTAAAAAAACACTTAATTTGTAAGTTAATGGCAGTAGAAATCTTCAAGTTCACCGGGAATAATACTTGGAAATAGCACGTGGAAAACTGATAGTTTAATTCTTATTTAACGACAAATTCCTATGAAGTGGTCGCAATTTAAAATTTAGGAGGTTGTATTAATTACCGTTATACTTCTTTTTACTACCTCGGATTTTTATAAATTTAGTAATATCTACGTATTATGAAGGGACTAACCCTGAATTGTTGATTAAGGTGGACTAATACTGTCTAAAATACACGTTGAAGAAATTAAGGAGAAACCCCTATTAAGGAGCTATTTCAAAGTAATAGAAAAGGGGTAGCTTGGTTATGTAATAGGTGTAAAGGTATGCTTCTAAGCCGCTCCAGAATATCGTAGGAATATGGCAATCACTAGGGCTAGATCCCTAGTAGCTACAAGCCCAAGCACTAACCAATACTATTACTACCGACTTGCCTTTATGGTACCGTATAAAAGGTGGTAAAAGGTATGTGTGAGTTTTAAAGGCCAGTGAAAAATGCTCCTTTACCGTAAATCGTTTTAGAAGGTACGCAATAATAGTTTTGGAGTGTTTTCAAATGTTGTAGTATTATGTAAAACATTTAAGATGTCGAACGTGTTGGTACAGTGCAAAAGAAGATAGTACCAATCTTCGCTTCTCTCATATAATAAATAGTTTTCGTAAGCCCTTAAAAATATGTATACTTTCATTGAACAATAACTATTTTCCTTTTCTAATAATAATATAATACCTTCATTTGGCTCATCAGATCGACAAACATTTCCAAAACCTTAATTAAAGATCCTTTTCTTGTTATATATATTCATAGCGTCAGAATTAATCCCAATTCAAGTGTTAAAGCTGATAAATATATTAACAACGGGGGTTTTAAAATTGGAGTCATTCAGCTTTGATTCATAAGTATGTAGTTCCTTGTATTAACCCCTATCTCGATGTATCAAAATGATATTGGTAAGCTGATCGATTTCGAGTTAGTATATACAATAGCTTATAATGATCGTAATTTTTTCCAGGAAACGGATGTTAAGTATAAATTAAAGTAACAATCGAAAAGTTATAAATAAATAGCTTAATAATTGCCCCAAATACCATTCGAATATTTTCGTCATTATCGGCCGGAGTTTTGACCTCATTTGTACTTCCTTAAATACGAATCCTAATATAAACGAAACTATTAACAAGTTTTTCGAAGCTTACATGGATTTCGACACTTAAAACCGAAGTGAATTGCCCAATTGACAAACCGCTTTTGAAATAATAATGAGCGGTTAAAGAACTTTTAAACCTAGGAAGTTACGGTTAAACAGGTAATAAGGGTTCATTGAGTTACATAACGTAAAGTTGATAAACGTAGCTGTAGTGGCTTTTTGACGTCTATTTATATCCGTTCCGATGACCTTCACACCATATATTTTCTGAAGAATAAGCGTGATATTTAAATAAATGAATCATCTTAGTAATAAACTTGAGACTTGCTGTTGATACACGTTTAGAGAGTGTAACTGGAAATACATGAGGAATTGGTTTATATCGTTAAGCGAATTGATAGAAAGTTTTGCAAATTTATTAGTATAGGTTAAAGGTTACATGCCTATAATAGCTTGGAGAGTAACTCAGGTAACGGGGAGTACGTAGGTATGATTGATTCATTATAATCGCAGTAATAATATTAATTCAAATCCATTACCGTATTTAATATTCGTCACGGAACGGATGCCAAACGGTTCTATAACACATAAAAAATTAAAAATTAGCTCTGTAGCAGGTGAGGTGGAAAGGCTCGTTGTTATCTTCGGCCGAACCATAACGGGATTAGAAAACGTCGAAAACCGAGGGATCCGAAAATCTTGAAAGAGGTTTGCAAGTCGGGTATACATAACCGACTTATTTAACTAAATCTTGTTGTTTTAGGTTGTAAAAAAAACGGGGGCAGTTTATTTAAACTTGATTTTGGGGTTGTCAAATGGTTTGGGCATAGTATTCAAATTAAAGTTCGTTATCATTACCAATAACGTCAATAATGGACAATGAATACTCATGTATCTATTAGTTAAGGAACGGGTTTAAATCGATTCCTACAAGTAAGTTCACGTAAAATCAGGAATATTTCTCTTCTAAAACATTAATTTCGACCATATGAAAATATACTATAAGTATAATATAATATTATACTTAATGTTGATTGCTTATTGCCAAAACTTTACCTTTTTTTTAAAAAAAGGGAATATTATTGCCGTCCCGAAATCGGTTGAAAGGAAAACGTTGTTTATTCACGGGTTTTATATATATCATTACGTAATCGTTATTATAGTTTGAACGAATTTTGTAATGATACGAATTTACTGGATGAAGCTGTCAATCTTTCTTTACGGTTTTAAAGCCGGAGTAATTAAACGTTGAAACGATTATATAAGGATAATGTAGTAGTTATACATTATAAAAAGGGGATAAAAATAAGAGTAATAGTATCTTTAGTATTAAATATTCATTGTCCACCAGGTAACGAACTGCTTGAATCTAGTTAAGTGCAAATAATGAAAAATATTGATGTATTAAAATCTTGCAATTAACACGTCCGATAGCATTATCTGTTTCTGGGTGGAATATTAAATTTAGGCGTTTTTCCACCCCCGTTAAATTTTAAAGTCGTTTTGAATGTCTATGGTTCCGATTGAAACCTTAACAGTTAATATTGACGAATAGAAACCCGAAAAATAGTCAATGATATCTAATGGATTACTAGGTGTAAACTTCAACGTTTACAGCATTGGTTATCTTTAAAGTAACAACTTTGTTGAAATTGTAAATAATAACAATTCGGTTAGATATTTTATGAAGATGCTCAAAAGGAAAATCGACCGTAAAATTAACATAAAACTTGTTTTGAAGCTGTTTGAAAATTGATAAAGGTTCAAAGAATCCCTTTCAACAGTATTGTTAATGAGTTATACGTTAATGAATATTACAATTACGGAAAAATCGTCGGATAGCATAGTGTAACCTGAATTTAAAATAAGTTTTAAATGAAACAAGGATAATAATGGTGTGATCTTAGTGGCTGGTAAACAATAAATCGTAGGTAATTCAAATTCACGCGGTAGTGAATGGCTTCTAAACTAGTACCTTAATACGGTTAGGGAACCGTGAAATATCATTTTAATTTATTAAATATTTCGGAATAAAAATCATAATTATTCAATAATTGTTAATACGAATATCAATAGGAAAACTCCGGTTACCTATATATATTACGCAAATTAGACGGGGGTAAATAAAACCATGGGTAATAACTAAGTTGTAACTATTTAAAAGAACAATGTTAGTGAAATATTCGTAACGGTTTGGAATAGATTCGTTAATGATAAATGGTCTGGAGACGTAAATGTGCGGAAAAGGCTTGAAATAAACCTATTTAAGGCATAAAAACTAGAATTTACGGCCTGGAAAGCGGGAACAGAAGAGGATGGAGAAATATTCTGATTTCTTTAAATTATTAAACTGGAATGTATGTAACTGGACCTTGTATTACAAATATATTTTAAGCGAAATTGAAAAATGCGTTTCAACTAGTAAACCTGTTGTTCAGAAATCCGTCGAGTGATTATAAGACATTCCCAGCTCTGATATTCCATAAAAATAAGAAACGGGCGCGTCTTACATTGGTGTTCTGCGTTTTATACTCTTTAAAAACGTATTATCCCTAGTCATTTAGTGTAAATGTTATAATTATATTCAACACACGATTAGTAACGAAAATAATACAAAATTAGTCGTATTATAGCATGATCTCATCGTTAAAACAAGTCACTTTCTAAGGTCTTACTTGAACAATCGGTCTTTGAAAAATTTGTTTTATTAAGGTTTTACTTAACTTAAACGGGTTTCAAAAGGAGGTGAAGTTTAAGCCGTTCGAACACAGCTTTTTTTCTCGGACACCTTACGAAAAAGAAACACTTTTTTGATTTATTAAATGCAAAGGTAAACAATTATAAAGTACGTGTATATAAATTTCTGTTATGGACTCAGGCAGTTGACTATTGAGTTTATAGGTTACGTAAGTGTACACGTAACGAAATCAGTAGTACCTGGTTCAGGCGCGGACTGGGTGCGGTTCGTATACAGCACGTTTGAGGGCACGTGATGGGCTGGGTACTAGCCAGGACTTTAGGTCACGTACTATAGGCTACTGTAGCCCTTTTTAGTCTTTTTCTAGATCTTAATAGTAAACTCTATTTGTTACCTATTTGGTTTACTATCATTGGTCAGAGTATAATATATTATTAAGGATTTATTTTATCTTTTCGAAGGAATATTGGTCATAATAAACGATTAGATAACAAACGTCAATGATTTTACGTTACACTTGAAAGTTATTGTGGGGGATCGGCTATGGCCAAATACTTAGATTTTTGCTTTTATAAATATACCTTCTGCTTTTTAGGGGTCGACTAAAATGAATATTTCTTGTTTATGAAATACCGTTAACTATATCGCGTTTACTATAAAGTAATTATAATAGCCGGGTTGATCGACTTTAATTATCAACTTTACATTGGACTTAGTTTAAATCTTAATTAAGATTTAATAATTCCAAACCGATACGAAGGCGACTTATACTGGTTTTCATCGGATTAAGCCAAGCGAAAACATCATAATAAATCGTAATTCGACCAATTTACTTTTAAGCATGCGGTAATGCGTCAAACTATTGAATTTATATTAGAAACGAATATGATATGAATTGGAAAAGGTTGGTATACGGTTTTTTACGTATAGGGTCATTATACGGCAGCGGTAAAGTAAGCTGTTATAACGTATTTCGAGGCCAGCGGACACGAAGGTACATGCGATACAGGTAAGCTTTTCGATTATATTAAGGTTTTCTTGAAAGACCTTTATTGCTCGGATAAAACTTTAGTCGAATTGGAGGGATTAAGTAAAAGTAATAAAGATCTATAAGTATTATTCTCTGTTAGGTTCGAGATATTATTTTCTTAAACGGGCAAATTCAATTGGACTTCTGCTTTAAAGTACAACTACTTACGTTTTCAAGTTTATTTACGTATCCGCGATGTATCTATTACGGAAAGCATTAGCCAGGAGGACTATATTATAGCCTTAAATAAATACCACGGGTTCGTTAACGAATTAATGTCTTTAAATTTAAAATGACGTTTTGGTCATTAATTCACGGAACCCATATAAAATCAATAGCTGAATAGAGATACAATTATAACGGGAGTTTATATCTTTTGGATATTTTAGTTAAGAGGTTATAGTAATCGCAGTTAGTTTTTTTTAGTATCGTGGCTATTTATTTTCAAAAATCAGTTCGATACCTGTTTAAAACTAAAAACCTAGGAAGACATAGGTAACGGTCAAGGAATGCCGGATTATTCTTGTTACAGGGCGTTACCCACGTTGTAATTCGATCAATTATTACCAACTTGGTTGCGAATTCAGCTTGGTATTCCCTCCAACGTAAATGTATATGGTTCAAGTCGAAAAGGTAAATAAAGATTCCCTATTAACGGCGATGGAAAAATTTTACCTCATAAATACAGTTTCGTTTAAGGGTTACATATATTTAGTGTCGTAGTTGTGAAATGGAGTAAAGAACAGTTAAATTTAATCAAAATATATAAAAATGAAGATGAATTCCCTATTCTTTTACGATTCAATAATACCTACTTCTTCAATGTTTAAGTCGATTGTATTTATAATTGTTATTATATTACAAATAAGGCTTGAATATAAAGTTCGAAAATAAATTAAATTCGGATATTATATTTGTGGAATCTTGATACGATACGAAAATCACGGATAAATACGCGTATTTCTTCAATAGCCATGTTTCTTATAAATATTGAAAAATAGTCAAACACGCTATTAACATATATTATGTCCGGAATCACGCGGGATATCATTTTTAAAATTCTTGGGATTCGATATTAATATATAATGTTAAATAATAGCGGTAGTTATTAAGTGATTTATAATTAAAGAAACCTAGTTATTGATGCGAAGATGGTACGATTTAAGTCGGGTTATATATGAAATGTGAAAGCATAGATTTTTTTCGTTTTAATATATCGTTTGTACCGAAAGATAAAACGTACGAGTGATTAGTTTCGGTTAGCTTTTATTATAAGTTTCTGCGAAATAACGCGGATTTTACAAGTTAAGGCAACCTTTACTATGGAGGAAAACAAATGATTCGTTACGTATTTAACTTAAGTTAGCAGAATTTTGTAACCTATTCGATAAGGATAAGACTATAACCTTATTCTTTTATAAGGAAAAAACTCGACCACCAAATTTATATTAAGCTGAATAAAAAAGATCTCTGTTAAAACGATATCAAGATCTATTATATTCGATATAATAAGACTATCTTTTTGAATTTCCACGATAATTCATGGAATAAATAGATAAAGGCTAGGTTCGAGTAAGCTTTGAATTGGCTGTGGCGCTGGTATTACTTATTTCCAAACCTGGTAAGGGATAGCAGTGGTATATAAATTACTGAATATTAAATAAAATCACCGAGTAAAATCGTTTTCCTTTACCTCTAATTATAAAAACTCTACGTGCGTTGTCGAAGTCGATAAAACTTACGAAGTTAGATATTCGAGCAGCCTTTTACCGTATTCGGGTTATACTAGAATAAAAGGAATGAATAGCGTTTAGTATAAGATTCGAGTTATTTGAGTAATTAATTACTCACTTTAAGTTAATGAAAACGCTGGAGACGTTTTAACTATATATTAATTATATTATAGCGGATTTTGTAAACAATTTTGTTCCAGCTTATCTAATCCTTTTTTTTTTTTTTTTTTGGTTTTTGCTTGGTATTAAATAAGATTATGGACAAATTTAGCGTGATTTTAAGTTGTTTTTGTATTGTATGGCTAAATTTGGATCCAAAGAAATATAACTTCGTGGTTAAAGAGGTAAAATATCTAGTTTTTTTTTTTTTGGAACGGTTAGGGTAGATATTTAAGCCGACCTCGAAAAAGTCCGGGTGATACGAGTATAGGAGTTACCACGTATTATTCGGGAGGTTCGAAGTTTTTAGGGCTTTGTTAACTTTTATCGTAATTCTATTAATATTCTTTTCTAATTAGCCTATTATCTTATCGCACTAATGAAGTAAAGAACTCGTTAAACTTAAATAAAAAGGGGAAAATACGCATATTTAACCTTAAAAATGTTTTTATTACGGCACCGATTTTGGTATATTAGGACTCAGATCGGGTGATGGTGGTAAAAACCGACTGTTTGAAAACGGTGTTAGCAGGGTACGAGTCGCAAAAGAATAAGGATAGCATTGTAACGCTAGTAACTTATTATTTCGTACGATTAATAGATACTAAAAAAAACTATTCTATTTACGATAAAACGCTCTTCGCGGTAATATCCTGTTCAAAAGCGTGGTTTTTAGAGTTACGTAACGTCCGCACTCAGTTTACGATTTAAATGGGTTACAAAGGATTGAATTTTTTTTTGACCACGTTTAATTTTAGAATGCTAGGATACATTGACCGAGGTCTTTTCGCTTTTTTAATACCACCTGCGGTACAAGCACGTAACTTAAGACGCTCGTTTAGATATATTAACCTGTAAATTTTAATATCAGCCCAAAATTAAAAAACGTTGTCATGAAGTCTTTTATGCTATTTTCATTATTACGTTAAACGTGGTAATCATAAACTAATATATTAAAAATGTATATTATGGCGGGTTATACGGTTAAATTTATGAAGACGGCGGTTTAGTTGTTAGATCGCGATAATATATACCTTAAAGGCGAGCCGAAGCTTTTCAAAAAGACAACGGGGGTTGGATCGCCCTGGGTCTGTCCCGTATCCAGGTCGTTTTTTAGGATAAAGTGAAGGGATTTTAGTACGTCGGAGTTGATGGTACCGCCGCAGACTTAGCCCACGTTAAACTCGTTCACCTTATTAATGTCTATTAATCGCTTTTTTTTAGGTTCAGGCACCTTAGTGGAAATGTGAAACTCAGTAATAATGAAAGAATTATTATATAAAGTTTGCCTATTAGCGGCTTCCAAAGGTGTTAAGTGTTTTGAAGTTGAAGTTCTATAATTGGTATAAATTACGGATTATAGAATTTATTAGAGAGGTACGTTACATTACTGTAGTCATTTATGGTTATCGAATTAAAAATCTATAACGACGAATATTTTGTAATCAACCTACGCTTCGCTTTTTATAGGTTATTCCGGTAAAAGTATTTTATTTAGAATTTTTGCATGAGATTACTATTAAAAACAGATATTCGTAAATATTCGACGCCCATATCGTATATATACAGAATATAATAAAATAAAACCTCGTCGTACTTTACGATAAAGTTTCTTTTAACTTTTACTTATCTTAAATCGGTATTAAATATATATTTTTGTCGACTTTATGGTCGACTTGTTAAGAAAAACAACTTTGTATATTTGTTCATTATCACAAACCACCTTTTTAAGTTTGTCAAATTCGAGGTTATGTGGTTTGTGACTACCAATTCATGTAAGTAGCGTTTTTGGGATATATGGTAAAGATTTTGTAGATTTCCGGCTTTCATTATTCATAACCTTGGTTTAAATTGAGTAAAGGTATTTTGAACAACCTTTTATGTTTTATTTAAAGTTAAATCACTTTGATCTACGGCGTAATACTTATAAATAAATGACGATATTAAACGTATAAATTGAAGAGTTCAAAAGTATTTACGTATGGTCATCGCCTTTTCGTAATATAATTAAGCTTTATATTAAATCGTTAATTAGTTTGTATTAAACAACCGGGAATCTACGATTACCGGGTTTAACGTAAACCTATTAGTAAAAAGGTATAAAATGCTACCTATTTTAAAAGTAAACGGAGATAGGAAGTGAGGAAACAGTTCGGTGAGGCGAGCTATTACATTTTTGGTATATTTACGCAAAGGTACAGAATTAGCTCAAGCGGCGATAATATGTATTTAATAATAAAAAAAAACGGCGACGAATCGTCGGCGACGTCCGGTGAAATAAAAGAAGGAGATGGGTTTGGTTTACTTAAGTTTACGTAAATTAAAATTAACTGTTTAAATAGTTTAATTCTTCATAAATTTCATCGGGTCATTAACGTTTTGAACCCTTTTGATGTTGTTTTGGATATTTTTAACAAATACCTTATTCTTTACATAAACCAGGTTAAATGTGTGGTTTCGAAACCTTTTTTTAGATCTTATCCGCCATTCGTTTAGGAACAATTTTGGTGGTTAACGATAGTAAAAGAGGTATATATGAGGAATTTAAAGTTTAAGAAATTTTTGTGGTAAAACCAGGACGAGACGGGGTTCGTTTTATATTAAGTAAATGAAAAATTTATTCAAACTAGAGCAAAACGTATTAGAAAACTATTAGTATATTATAACCTTAGATAAATTCAAGGAGAAGTAGAGGAATATCCAGGTTTATAATAACACGATATTTCAACGTTAGTATAAAGTATACGTTAAACAATGTGTATGAAGTAAGTCGTTTCTATTTTGGAAAAAAATAATATTTATAAAAAGAGAGACGAAATGATGAATAATTATGTTACAATAATATAGTTAGGCACTACTATATATTATTTGAATTCTTCAGATTAATTTTTAACCGGGAAATGAATTTTGTTATAATTGACTCAACATTTACCTACTTATTATAATTTTTTGATTCAAATTTAACGAGTAACGGCGTTATTAAATTTAAGGGTCTTATTTTAATTAGTTCTGGATATTAGGAGAAGTCAGTTTGGTAGGACGGTAAGTGGCGTAGCAAGCGTTGATAGGCGTCGACGAAGAGGGTTAATAAAAATTAGGGCGGACACGGGGCGATGTCAAGCATAAAGGATAACGTTTAAAATAATAAACGTTTGGAAAAGTCGACGATAAAGGCTGTCTACGGGTGCGGCGAGGGTTAAGGCGAGGAGAACGACCCTTTAGACGGGTTACCTACGATTGTAAAACATTAGTTTGGTCCTGCGCGATGCAGTTGGCGCGGTTACGATTTTTCGCCCGTTTTCAGTTAACCCTATCAATTCGTTTTTAGCTAAGGTTCGTGGATAAAACGTAGGTATAAACGAGGTTCATTCGGTTAAGCCTTAAATATCGTTCTTTATAATTTATAGGCCGTAACTTATATTAGCTATAAGGGATATAGTGCACGTAGTTATATTGCTTTAGTTATTTAGGTTAAAATTACGAAAATGTATACAACAAGCATCAAAAAGGGCTGACATAAAAACGTTACACGTTAACGCGCGGTTAATTCAAGGGGTTTGGTTACGGTAAATAAACAATATCGTAAAGGGGAACGAATTTTTTTTAAAAAAGGATGGACTCAGGGGGGCAAGGTGATAAAGACGTATGGTAAACGGGGTAGCGGCTTATACGGCCAATACCGTAAGAAATTTCTATACCCGAGTAATATAGCGGATCTTGGCCAACTAATTAACTAATTAACTAATTTGAAAAACGCAGGGAGAACAACGGGCCCGTAACACGGGATATGCCCTTACCGTTTACGAAAAAAACATTAAATATAGCCCCTATTTTTAATAATAATACTAAATTAGCGTAAAAGATTTCGTAAACTAGGCGAAACTATATATAAACTAATTATTGAAATATATTACAAAAAGTAGATAAAATACGGCGTGAATTTTTACAGATTTAATTTGTTAACTTACCTTTTTCAAAATCTCTCGATACGTATAATAGCTTTACACCTAATAAACTCGTATGTAAATTAAAATGACGTCCAAGCAAAAAAGGCGATTAATATATGATATAAAAGCGGTTTTCGCTTATAAAAAGAGGGGGAGTTAATTCTTATTTTCGTCATTATTAAAACTAAATACATTGTTAATAGTATGATAAGTTTATAAAATATAGTTAACGATGAAGTAGTCGTTATGATAAAGTAATATATTTTACGAAATAGTTAATTATTTTTATCAAGTATATTTTTCAAGGTAGAACCTGGGTTCAACCTATTATTAAAGTTCATTATAAAAACGACAAAAAAGTGAAATAGTTACGGGATATTAATAAGTAGTTTACGATTTGGGTATAAAAGGTAATGAAATGGTTGTTATGAAAAGTTATGATAATGTGGGAATTTGTAAAAGGAGATCGATAATATGAATGATAAAGTGGGGGAGTTTTTAGGACCGCGTTAAAAATCTTATTTATAAATATGGGCGGACCGGATTCGGTAATGATTATATATTATACGGTACGATAAAGTGGCGCGCTATACGGTGTCGCTAGTTAAAGCGATAAGTTATATGGAAAGTTAAGGGGTATTGGTGTTTTGGGATTAAACCAGTCGATACATTATACAACATGTTTAAAGGGTTATGAAGCCGGCGGAGAAAAGGATATATTAGGCGATAATTTAGAGGGGGGCGTCATATAGCACCAGCGGTATAAGGTTTAATCCGTCGATACGTTATTCGGCGCATCAGATACCACGTTGCCGATCCAGACCCGGCTCGCGTATTAGATGAGCGATACCCGTATCCTACGTTTAACTAACGGGACGCCGTGGGCCATATTGTATTCGAAGAAAAGGGGGGCATATTACCAACTTAAGCTGTTAGCCATTAAGCTTATAAGTTACGTAACTGTGTACGGCACGTATAAGGGCACGTGAAGGGCTATGTATTGGTCAGACCCTTAAGTCTCACACGATGGGTCACGTTAGCCCCTTCTAGTCTTTCGTTGTACCTCAATAGTAAACTCCATTTGGCACCCACTTGGCTTACCATCGTAAGTCGAACGGTGACAATTACTACTAAATCAGAGAAGTATCCAAAAACCATTGTCTTCTTAATACCAACATAGGAGTTCCTTATTTCAGAGTAGCAATTAATTTATAGGAATCAATATATATTTCAACCAATATTTTGACATTGAACCCCAAATAATAATTTTTTAAACGTCGAATTAATCATTGTACATATCGATTTAAAATGATCAATGATTAAGGTTTTATAATTTATAGAACTTTAACATTATAAACGTTAATAGTATTATTTTAATATACTGAAATATATTCGAGGTAAACGAAGTAACAAATATAGAAAAAGTGGCGAAATGAGTTTTGAACATTTCGTTATAAGGCAATTGGGATACCGGAAAGACTGAAAAGAATAACAATGTATTTCAGAATTTCAAAACTTAGACTAATCGCGGTCTTCCACTCGTCGCTATATCTAATACGGAGTTCATACAAAGCAGAATTAACGTTCATTTGAGTAAATTATCTTGATTGTGTGTATAGGAGAACCTTGTTTACTTAAGGAATCATAGTATCAATTTGTAATTATAATAACGTTAAGTTTTCCGTAATCGATATGAAATCATTCGTTGTCTATCAGTTTTTTTAACTAACAATACAGTAGAACCCTATAAGAAGCCTTTTACGTAAATATAACCTTTTTTTTACAATGCCGTCAACGTATTTTATAACATCAGGCGTTATTTTAGTGACATTTAGTATCAGGAGCTTTGGGTGAATTTTGAAGATGAACTTCAATTATTATTTTAAAAGGCAATTTCGAAATTTGTTTCGAAGCGTTAAATGTGTAGCTTTTTTTATCAATGTTTTACTAAATAAAGACGCGATTTTGTAACGTATTTAGGAGTTTATCGTATATTGATATATGTAGTTTTATGATTACTGTTTTGTTAATATTTTCGAGTGAAATGGCAGTGAGCCGCGTGGTAACGGTTTAATCCCCCCAGGCCTTGCGGAATATAACAAAGATGGTGATGCCGTTAATATTTTTAGGTGATTTTTACGTTGGAGTTAAGCCCCGTTCCCATACGCGATAATTATCCGTTATTCATAAATGCAATACATGTTTCGAAACGGCGAATGTTACCTTCTTACAATTTAATTAGAGTTTACTCATAGAAACCTCGTATCATAAGTAAGAAAAATATAAGCCAAAATTGAATATCAGTATTTCTTCATGATAATCTACAAATGAATTACGAGAGAAACAAACCGTAGGCCGGTCTTAGGTACGTAACGGGTAGCTTTATCAAGTCCCTGCGATCGAAGAGAAATATATGGTAATTTCAATGAACTGGTAAGTTATTTTCTTGTATCGTTTTAATATCTACGACCCATATTAAGTACAGCGTTACCAAATTAAATAGAATTCTAAAGTAAATGTATTTTAAATAGAAACTTATTTACGATTCTGGTGTAAGTTGCGAAATCAAATTCAAATCTTTGTTACTTTCATACATGATTATATATACGAGTTGCATTTTTCCCTTTTTAAAATCGATGAAATTATCGACAAAAGTGAAGTGAATACCGGAATTAGCTTTGATTTCATAGATGTTTGAGCGTTATGCGGAATCCAATATGCAGGTAAATGTACGATAACCATTCATTCTATATTATAAACTCAAATCAAGGTTCTTACAAGGGGATAGTTATAAATCGTTAACCAAGATAAATTGTGGTTCTAAACCGGTTGAAATTTTTTTTACCCCATTTATAATACCATTTGCATATTTATCGCAATGAACTCGTTGATGTTTCTATTTCTGTTACGAATAATATCATCGGTATTAATAATATTGATATAATTAGCGTCACCATACAGAATACAAAGGTTATAAAGTCTTTTATCAATAAGTTAAACGCGGACGTTCCATTGGTTGTAATTCGCGGATATATAAAAGGGAAGCAACTCGTTCATTGACGCATCGTTAATACCCCTTATAAAATAGCGTGTTTGAAGACGAATACTTAAGCTATACCTTTACCCTTGGTAAGTAAATCTTTCTGAACGTTTCAAAAACGTTGAATAGTTTATAAACCCTTTATTTTTAATTCGTAAACCAGGTGGTATTTGATTTTACCTCGTTTAGATTCTAGTAATACATAAGAAACATTTTTATAAAGGCGTTGAAATCGTTATTACTATCATTGTTACCGACAACGTAATAAATTCTATAATAGTTTTAATAAATCATTTAACCTATTGAAAATATTATTGATGTAATCTCTCCTTGTTTTAATGAATCTTTAGGTTTTACGTAATTTAAGTAGCATCATTATTCTCAATATTGCAAAATCGTAATTTTATAGAGGAAAATAGAGTTTTATAGTTAAAATAGATACTTTAAATTAATTTAAGTTTAACGCTATCTTATAATTCATTAATATTGCAGTTGAAATAGAAGGATTACAGGTGGTCTTTATTATCGGATTAGTTGACGCAGTCCTCAAAGATGAGTAACATGGTAGTTACGTTATTCATAGGCAACGTGAAAACGGAACTCCTTCAAAAAGGATTTATTTCAAAAATTTAGGCGAATGGTTAACTTTAATCAACAGGATAATATTTATTAATGCAATTGAGACGTTAATATGACGTTACTTCACATATTAAACATAGTCACAAACAATTCAATGTCATTTAATAAGTTTCGCATCTGAGGTTTTGGTATATTATTCCCATTAATCAGTTATATAGTCGCATTAAGTAGCAAAACGCTCTAAAGCTAATCGTTTACCTGTATGTTGAGTAATTGATTAAACAGGTGGGGGTATAAGTTCAAAAGGACAGAAAATATAGCCTTATACAATAACTGCTTGAAAATAGCTAAAATATGGCCGAGAAAACGAATCAAAAATATATATAAAGAGACGAAACCAAACCTATCGAATAAGGTAGTCGGATACATTTTATAATCCTCGATAAAAAAAATTAAAGGAAGAACCCCTATTAAAAAGCTTCCAGGAAGTTACAGAAAAAGTGTGGCCCGGTTCCGTAACAGTTATGAAGGCATACTTCCAATCGGCTCGAGGGAATTGTAGGAGCATGACGCCCACTAGTACTAAATCTCTGGTAATTGGTAGCTTGGTCACTAGTTTGTAACACGCATTTTATATCAACCATAACAAAATCTCGGGAGAAAAAAGTGCTATACTGGTTGTACAGATCCTTTAGGTCTTTTAATCGAAAATATTAGTGGGTATAGAAATTGTTTTTTATAGGGTTCATAGGGAAAAAGCAAATAGTTGTACGTACTATAGGTTCGTTTATAAAGCCATTCCTTTCCTATTATGTAGTCTGTTAGTTCTGGAAAGCCTCCTAGAATTCAATATGCTAAGGATGTTAGGGTTATGAAGAGACTTGTATTCGCCAGTATATGGCGTTACTTGAGTTACCTTCAATAGCCGAAATAAGGCATCGATTATTCTAATACTAAAAGCTTCCTCACGACTTTTATAGGGGTCTTAAGGCGCTAAGTCTATTAACAGTTGGTATTATTACCCTTTTTAGTTAATTTCCCATGAAAAGGCGACTTAGGCAAAGAATTTTCTGGGTTTCGTTAGAGTTTTATAGGGTTTTAAATACGAAGTTGTAAGTTATACTCCTAGATATACCTTTTTTGAATATTTTCAATTATACTTTCTAGTTATTTAATTAGCGAAAAAAACATTTAATGTATTTTCAAGTTGTAAAAACAACTTTATTATTAATAGTAAGATTTTTTTGACAAGATAATACTAATATTTCTTTACCTTTTGGGGGGCATCTTTGATTCGTAACATTAGTATTGGTATATCCACATAATAAGAAGAGTCTTTGAAATAATTTATTACCTTTTGAAGAAAACTCCAATGGAGGTGTTTATGGTAATAAGAAAAGAAATCAATGTATGTATAGACCGGGTTCACATAGGTTCATACTTATTCATTTGAAAACGAATAGGATATTAGAATTGACTCAATAATTTGAATCTTTTAATTGTACAGCGTATTAAGCGTTGTCCTTTTTTTGGACGAATTAGTATTTGAAGCCCTTCAATAAACCATGTCAAATCTAGTTGTATAGCGGGTTCACTAACAGCAGTGCGTAAACTAAAGATATAATTGTCCGGCTCGATACCTTGATTACTAAGTTTCAGAAAGGGATTAAGATTTCGGTTCTTATTTTTCAGAAACCTAAAATTTGAACTTTTTAAAACTAATACACTAGATATAAGTTTACTACCTATGGTTCTCTGAATAGGATGTTAAAAGTATATTTGGCTTCAGGGATTACAACTAAAAAAGAAATGTATTGCTGGCATGGAACGATATAAGACCAAGGAAGTTACGGACGCTTGGGGTAAGGAAGTAATTATAACCGTCTTCGTTACGATAAATATTAAACTGCCTAAAAAGAAGGGTTAAATTAAGTTTTTTCATATGACTGTTCGTTAATATTTCGTTATCCAGGACGCGAATCAACTAATTTACCTGATTTGCGTCCCCGGATCCTTTGATTTTGCGATTCCATAGTCAATCACCACTACTTTGTTTATTATACTGTTGACAAAATCGGTTAAGATAAAGTGCGTAATAGATATACTATAGAAGTCAACCACCGATTGATGAAATTAAAGGGGCGTTATTGGTGTAACGAATATTACTTGTAACCCTGTGCCTAATATAAAGGGTTTTAGTAATTATAACATTAGAGTGGGAATCGTTTCGATAATAGGTAATGATGTGTATATGAAAAACCGCTCAGTTCGCGATATCGTACCTGATAAAACTATTTCATTTAATCAGGTTTGAAAATCGGGTTCAAAAACTATAATAATTATGAAACAGAATTTTAGAACTTTTAAGACTTTTAGGACAAGGCTTTAAATTTTAACCATCACCACGGTTAAAGTTTTTCCCATCCAGGTGATTTCGACAATAGAGATTATTATGTTTTTATTAGATTTTTCCTTATACTATGCCTTAGTTAATAAACTGGTCCCTCGAAATTCATTTCATTCCAATGGTTTAACGATTCAGATCATTTCCACATATTCTGGATCGACAAGTACTAACTCTGCGAAATATTAGGTATATTTACATTAATAAAGAATGAAACTACTAAATGCTTCCACACGCTGAAAATATGTATAGGGTTTAAAATCGTATACTGAAATGCCAATGATGCCGCTACAATGTATAAAGTTTAACTTATAGGATTCAAAGCGATATAAATGGACGTTATGAATATAGAGAAACCATAATATACCATTAAAAATAACGGTTCAAGATCTTTAAAACGGAATCCGCATTACGACTTCTTTTTCTCTATTTAGAATTAAGGTGAAAATATGACAATTTGAAAAGCCCCAAGTGAATTAATTTTAGTTATGAGGCTCGAATCCTATTTAAAGTTTAAAAAGAGTCCTTTCAACTGTTTTATTGATTCAATTGAACTTTAATGACTTTTTTATATTTTTGAGTTATTGAAGTCAATATTTGCAACCCTTCTCTGTATCAATTCAAACATAATCTATTAACGATCTTTTAAAATTGGTTTATAAAGTCTCTTAAAATCTTTAAAATAGATGTTAAATTTGTGTGTAGTTAGGCGCAAACAAGTTAAAATAACTTAAAAGTACCTTTTGAATAATGAAGCTTTTATGCTGATATATAGTAACCAGGAGGCAAAAAACTTCATGTATAGTTAGAGATAAATTTCCTCTTTATATTTTGGGAATATTACCGTGATCAATACAGTGATACAAGTTAACATTGAATATGGTTCACATTATGAACTGTTATTAATTAATTTTCGAATTCGTGGGGTGTTTACGAACTCATTCACACTCGTGAAAGTATTTGATACTAATTTGTTAATATTTATATATTGAGCAGAAAATGATCAATTGGTACAAGTATTCTTTTCTATTACACACTCCCTTATTTGCAGTACATAAGAATCTCGTTTTTGATACTCTTCAACAAGTAAAATTCATTTAAAATAGTATTAATTGCATTATAGTAAAATTAACTACACTAACTTTAAGTTAAGTGTATTGTTTATAGGTCTACTGTATAGACTAAAAGTAAAGTACGGTATGCTTCCACTTTTTAATAGATTATGAGTCAAGAAATGAGCCATCAAATTACTGTACAGACCGGATAGCGGTGTAACAAACCAAAAATGATGCATCCACCACTTAGCTAGTGCAATACTAGTGTAACTTCAACCAATATAATCGAAAAAGTTGTAATGTCAAAAAACCTATCAATATTGATTAGTATATATTAGGCAAAGCACAAATAAATAAACTAGAAGACAACGATACTTTTTGTTATCGCTTTTTGAAAAACTACGATAGAGTAAAGAATGTTGCGATAGGATTTTCGAATTACGTCTGTTTTTCTGGTAGTGAACAGAAAAGAATTCTTGGTTGCGTCGCTTTTTACAACGACTAAGAGGTACCGACAGTATCGCTATTCGAAAACACAAACATTTTTAACGGATTTTTTTTAACGAGCGTTGAAAATAACCATCAAAAATCTTAAATCTATAAGTTGTTAAATAGTCAAGTCAGTATTAATGCAGGTGTTATTATTACAAGAACGACTAAATCCTACAGCCTACCACTTTCAACTTTCCATTTTCATCACCAATAAACAACATTTTTCATTACCCTATATAACAAGTTTCTCTCTTAACGCTACAGTTATTTCTTTACACCACTTTTCCCCCCATCTGTACGACCTAAGATCGCTGTTCAAAGCTAAAATAATAAAGTTGTGCTAAGAAAACCACGTTGTGCGATTTAATGTTAAATCGCTAAGTTCTCACGCGACTTCACGCTAAAACACCAAGCCCTATATTGGCCAAAACATTAAGATGGCTGTCGTGAATGTTTAATTAAAAGCTATCATCCACCCCGCTTAAATGGAGGTAATTAAAGCCCTCGGAATTATTTTTGCTAACCATTACGACCATGAACTGTTAATCAAGGTTATCGATAAGTTTTGGATTAAGGTTTCCCTGAATAATTTCGTTGGTTAGTATGTTTTTAACGGGGATTCCTGCGAAGATTTCGGCCGTAGAGTTTGTGTTTTAAAAGATTTTCGTGGGGTTTTTTATTACTTGACAATTGATATGTAGACGATAATCCAGCTTAAAGTTAAGGCTCAAGAATACTAGGAGGTTACTCGTGGCGGTATTTATATTTCGGAAAGGACATCATTACGATTGTAAAAATCCTTTTTTCAATTTTCTTAACAAGAAAAACCCCGTTGAGATTTTAATCCTAAAAACTTCCAAGGTAAAGGCAAAGGCGTTAACGACTCTTGATGCCATTAAACACATTTTAGAGGACATTCCCTTAACCCTTATTTATACTAAGCCGTTTTACGTGCTAACGATGAAAAAACTGTTAATTTATTTAGAAGGTTGGACCCTTTATGTAACAGCATGGAGTACGCATTTAACGGTGGCAGAGCGCGTTTAGCGGCGGCTGCCAACGCGGKAAAAGGKATTGATATCGACCTTATCCACCGGTAAAGTCATTAAAATCGTTTAATCTCTTAGAATTTGTCTTCCGGCCAAGTCCCTATTACCCTCTAATTCTTTTCTCAGAATCATTAAACTTTTTAAAGCGAAGCTTCTTATATAAAGTACGCCTACATATGCGAGCCAGATTTAGTTCTACTCTCAAAGTTTACCCCTATAGTTAGGCGCTGGGTAATTACCATAAACACTGCGATTCTAAAGTTTTAAGGCTCATATAAACAGGAAATAACACGGATGACCAGGATGATTTTAGCGAGTTTTCCCTTGCATTTGACAAAAAAATCAATATAAATTACAAACTGTTCATAGACTTCGCCAAGATTTGTTACAATATTGAAAATTATAATAAAAAGCTTTATACTCTTGTTAACATCAAAATAATACCCTTTTCAAAAATTTGTAAGTAGAAAGAGGTCTTGTTTTTTAGTTTTTACTCATTAGCCTTCGAAATCCTTACAAAGCATATTAAATACTATGACTTGATTTTCTTTTCGCGGGTAAAAACCTTTCAAGATACTTACTACGGTATTAAAAGTTATTTCAATCATGATATCCACCTCTCGTAATACTGTACGTATTGGTGTTGGAATGGTACTACCTGCAGTATAGTAGATCAACTTTACTTACAGTAAAGTTAATTATATTGACTGTAAGTTGAGTGTATTTTTTTATGTGAACTTACTGGATTATAAGTAAGTCAAGTAAAGTATACTAATTTTCACACTTGGGTACGGTCCAAATAATTAGCTATACAAATTATAGTGCAGACCGGCTAGCGATCTACCAAACCTAGAACAATACATCTAACACTTGACTAATACAATACTACTATTACTTCAACCACGATTCGATTCGAAACTGTTGCAAGGATCTAACTTCCTACCAACAATAGATTTATTATGAGGTGGAAAACGATAATACTAAAGAAAATGCAGAAGGAGATACCTATAAACGTCTTTATCAGATACTAAATAAGCTAATATTATGCTAGTAAACGATGGGGGAGTTTCACATTAGCGAAGCCACACTTCGCAAATAGGTATGAGTAGTTATCACGGGCGTTAACAAGTTTAAACACGCTTTATAACGCCTAAACTACAACCGTAACGGCTTTTTTCACCAGTTGATCTCTTCGTTCGTAACTCTAATAGAACGTACACTAAATTCGCGTACTAAACACTTCTAAATTTATGACATCCGTAATATAGATAAAAAGAAGAACATAATGATATTTTTTTCTGGTCGGAAATATAAACAACATTGAAGTTTAAAATTTGGTCAAATATCTTCTAATTGAAAGCTTCAACCGCATCAACTCTAATGGCGAGGGTAAGATTTGTGAGGACCTATGAATCGCAAAAATATCATTATTAATAGTAAAAGATATTGAACTTATCACAAGTCCATTTATTATTGAATTAGCTATTCTTTAGCCAAGCGTAACAACAGATAGGTGATGTATCATACTCAATACTCCAACACTTTTAAATCAAAATACTGAGACTATATCGTAGACATCGATGGAAAAAAAATTATTAACGACGAGGATATTCATGAACAGATTACGTGGCATAAAAACGTTACTTTTAATAAGGCCTAGTAACTTACTGACTCTTCCTTTTTATACCGTTTAAGTAATGAAAACCATTATATTTGCCTTACCTAAGCCTCTAACCCCTTATAAACCTTTCAACTTTACGATCGTTACGCAGAATATACGTTTTAAGGTATTATGCCAAACATAAGAGTAACAGAGTACTTAACCAGAGGCTATTCGAAAAAAGTGGAGTTACGAAGGGAAATTACTACTATTACGGAGATTGAACGGGAAAATGTTGGTAAATCTTAAGTTGATTTCGGCTTAGGCGAATAACTATCGTTACTAGGGATAACAGTTATTTAGATTATTGTTAGATATATTAAATTTTGTATCCTTTAATCCCCTACTTTATTTTTCTTTACCTGCAAGATATTAAAACCCTCAGCTCTACCGTCGACACTAATGTTATTCTACTAGTGAAAAACGGTTAAAGGTTTCCCTCGCCTTTATGTAAAGGTATCTATGGTATCAGATTTAAGGCCTATAAAAAACGATGTTCATCCCACCGAGTAAGAAATACGCTGACTACACCGACTCTTTAATTATCTAGCCGTTAATAAGCGATATAATGTCTTAAAATTTGTAAGTTATTAAAATGGGGAATATTTTTCTCGAACATACAATAAAATGTTCGATCATTATTGCCAAATACATTCCTAAACACCCGTAATATTTGGATTGCGTTGTTTTACTTAATGTATCTTACTTAAATAATAATCCTAATTTTTTATTTATTAAGTCCATAACCACTTTTTCGAATAGAAGTTTTTGATTTCTATGGAGGCAAAGAATACGGGGGAAAAGTTAATAATGTTGTGGATTATGACGTATTTTAACCTACTTTAAGTCTTTGTTTACCATTCCGACACCGATTTTGCAACGGCGGAGTTTCAGCTAAACTTTAAGATAATTGAATTCCAATGTAGATAGGTATCTGTTGTGGCGTATTAAAGTATTGGGAAGTTCGATAGGACATACGGGTTTTTTCTTAAAGAATACGATATTTTTACGCTGATCATTAGAAGCTTTACGGATTAGTAGGTACGCTATTAAATAGCGGATGGGGTTTTTAATCAAATAGTGAGCTCAGACGACATAGTGTTTACTCTCCTGGTATTATAAGCGTACCAAAGCCGGATAAATCAATCTGCGCTATTGTTAGATACATAAAGAATTGTTGCGATTTACGGAAAAATATTTAAAGAATTACGAAAGAAATTAGTACAATGTTAAATAAATAATATCCTTAATATTAAAAACGGGTTTAGGAATATCGATACATTTATTTTGCCCTTAAGAAGTCAAGTTCTCGTGTAACGTGTTAGGTAAATAGGATAACCCATATAAAATCTGGTGTATTATTTCTTTCAAAATAATTGTTAAAACTACTAATAACCTTGCGACGTTTGGTATTACCCTAGTCAAACCTTATATTGAAGTGATTAACAATACTGATAAAGAACATTAAACTAAGCGAATAAGTTAATGGGACACCTTTTGACAAATTATCGATAAACAAATAGAATGTTGTTGGTATGGACAACTATTAAATACGATAAATGTTAATGAAAAGGAAGATATACCTGGTTATATTTATATTACGATTTGGATAGGTAAGAAAATAAAAAGATCGATAAAGATGTAGCTATAACGCTTCAAGTATAAGGCATTTCAAAGAATTTCGGATAACGTTTTAAAGAAAGTGATTAGAATAATATGAACGGATTCCTAATTTGAGGGGTAATATAACTCGTATTTTCAGTCGACTTGTACATTTACGACTCAAATATCTTAATTTTCCCGTCAATGGTTATTTATGAGATTAAGGGTAGGATTACGAGACTGCTATATAATAAGTTACACCTAATCATTGAACTATACAATAATGAATATAAGAATTAGATCCTTAAGTAATCGCTAACTATCTAGAAAGTTCATTAGCGTTGGATAGAAATTTTAGAAGAAAGTTTTCTGACTGAAACTAAACGGAAGTTTACTTTTAATGACCGCAATATATCTTATATATATACGTAGTTAGCGATCGATTTATAATGGATGACATAATTAAACTACTTTAGCACTTACGTGGCAAAGAGCCATCGGGGATGTTAATACAATGTATTAAGTTGTTATGATGACGAGCGAAAAGAGGCATTGATTAGTTTCTAATTTATCAGTCATATTTGAAACTACAACCATATATAAAATATGTACTATACGATATATTTTTACTGGTGATAGAAAAATCTTTTTTAATAGGTTAGTAAACTAATGATACACTTTTCGTTGGAACGGCTAACTTTATGCTATCGAAATAAGAAGCGATTGAGGATTGAAAGTTTATGAATTATAAACTGGACGTAAGTTTGGTGAAAGAAAATCAGCTTAACTTTAATAAATACTTAATCTTTATGCTTGATATTGAAGCTACCCTTACTCGTCGCCAATAGGGTCCAGGCGCCGACTTAGTTTCAATTAACAAAATTAATATAATCAAGGCTTCACGGTACGTAAAATAACGCGTCTGTGGTAGCTGTATTGCTATCCTATGTTAATCGGAAGCCTCTTACAACCTATGAATTACGACATGAATATAGGACTTAATGGATAAAGATTCTAACTGACTAAATAAAATGCTATATTAGAAAGTGCGGATCCTAGACCAAGTGATCAATACGATCCCTATTACCTTTTCGAGACCCTAGTCAACTATTTTCACCGATGGATTATTTGAAAACGACACAAATTTATCGTCATAAATTGACTTCCTCATAACTATTATTGATAAAAACAGACTCAAAACCCAATTCAAATTCAACAATAACCTTATTTTTTGTACCTTTGTCAAGTGTAAAAGGTTTATATGAAAAGTTCAAAATTCAAGAGTATATAGTATAGTAGCAGGATTTAATACGTACAGCATTATGTAAAACCTTTCACATAGTTACCTGGTAATTGAAGATTCCTTTTATTTATGTAGAAATTTATAACGACTCTATAAAGCTATTCGAATACTTTTTGAAGCTCGGAAACATTGTGAAAAACGCCTAATAATCGATATAATAGCACTTTGTATTGCTTATAACGGAAGTGAAATTTCAGAGTTTCAATGCATTGATAGCAAGGATAATACAGTTGACGCTATAATAAAGACATCAGCTAATAAGGCCTTTGAAAGGTTTGTGAATAATTATAGGCTAACTATACGTATATAAGTATACGTTAATAGGAAACCAGACAAAGCTAAGTTACGTGTGATTAAATTTATATGTGCTAGTAAACTCGCTGAAGGTACTACATAAGAAGATATTGTGTAGGTTTATGGATTACATTATACCGTATTCTACATGGAGAACTTGATATATAATCAAGTTTATATTCACAGAAATCTAGATGAATGGTCAAGACTCTATACGAGTTAATACAAAAGTATACTAGCAAATAGTAGTTTTTTTGTGCTAGTAATTACTATCCCAGGAAGTATATTCGTGATGATCCTCCGTACTAGTCAATACTAGTACTTGTACTAAGAAATTTTAGTACCTGGTAGAGATATTTAAATCTCCGCTGAGTTGTGTATCCTTTGGTATTAAGAGGTTCTGTGCTTGATGTTTGTACTAAGTACTAACTGTCCTTGTCAGCTCTATTATTAAGTATATATTAAGTTACAGTACCTATTATATGTTATCCTACACACCCTTAAGAGGTATTGTCCGCTGGAAAAAGAAAAAGATCAGAAAGATAAGTGAGAATATAACGTAGCGGGTAGAGTGAGGGAAATGTAATACGGAAAGAACAAAATCCGTAGATGCCAAAAGAAATCAGATATGTGTAGTCCGATTTAAACTGATAACCTTTGAAATATCCCTTTTATCATTGTTCCAAGATTTGCACCAAATTCAATCCACTATTTTATACATGTAATACCTCAAAGTAACTTAAATCAAGGAGCTGTAGAAATCATTAATTTAAGATAAACTAAGGTCAATTAGGTCAAGAACTTGTATTATTACTTCGTTTTTTGCCCTCAGTAATGGCTTTGTTAACCCATTAGCTAGTTGTTTATCTATAAGAACCAATTTGATTTATATGGTGACATGTTTTACATTATCACCTAGAAAGTGATTTTCAAGGGGTATGTAATGAGTATATTGATGATACTTAGGTTTCCTGGACAACTTAATAGCTTCTTCATTATCATAGTATATAGTATCTGTAATAGGAATACATAGCTTTGTAAATAATTTCCCTATATACAAACTGTTTTGATCAACATTATTTCTGTTAAACTTTTAACTACCTATAAAGTGCTTTTCAAGAGGTATGTACTGAGTGTATTGGTGATATTTAGGATTCCTAGATAACTTAATAGCTTCTTTGTTATTATGCTATGTCGTATCTGTAATAGGAATACATAGCTTTCTAAATAAGTTCCTTATCTATAGAGCGTTTTGATTGGTCTTATTTCTGTTACACTTTGAACTACCTATCAAGTGCTTTTTCAAGAGGTATTTATTGAGCGTATTAGTGATACTTACAGTTTCTAGACAACTTAATCACTTCCTTATTATTATAATATATCTTTCTCCTAACTTTATCTTTTATCGTCGGCTTCCCTTAACGTCCGTCTCTTTTCGCATGATTCGTTATCGGCCTTTTATAACGCCTGCTATTTTTCGCGTTATTCGTTATCTTCAACGTCGCCTCGTATTTATCCCTTTTTTTTTATTAGCCCCCTTTTTTGGCGCCTATCAGTTTTTGCCACGCTTTTTATCATTCCCTCCCTCGATGATACCTAGTATCGGAAGTAAGTTATAATAAAGCTTCTGACGTTAGTAACCCCAGTATTCGTTAAACCTTGATAAGATAATGATAATAAGTAGGTAAATTTTCGCTAAATCGTGGCAAAAATCGTCTTACGGTTAGATATATATCCGAAAAAATTTGGTAGTATTTACTCGTCCCCACTTATTGAATTATATTTTCATTTAATAATGAATTCTATTTTAAATTTTTAAAGAATGTATTATTCCAAGAGTGTAAACAATTCGACTTACGTTTATTGTTTGATATAAACTTGACGTAAACATCGAAATACTGGGTTATCATAAACCCAAGTATCTTTTCATTTCATCTTGAATTTTTTTACGGTTATAGTGTATTAGAAATTTGCGAAAAATGTTTTTACGATTCATTATAACTGTTTTACTCAATTAATATATAACAAACCACACCTCGTCATGGTTTTACTATAAAGATTTTTTGTATTTTTAATACCTCGCATTTACCTTTCTTTACGTCTTTAATTATCAAAACGAATTCCAGATGAAAATTAGATTTAACCTTCGAGAAAAAGAGGTTCTAAGCCGCCTATTTAATAAAATTAATATAAATATAAGGTATTTACTAGGAATATTCAATATAACGTTAAACGAGTTGAAAATTTCGATTACCTGGTATGAATTATAAAACAAATTAAGCTTTTAACTTGGACGGTAAGTTTTAATATTGCAAAAGCTTGGCTAAACCTAGTATTACATTTTATATCGCTTCGTTAAACATCGTTGTTGATTTATCTCCGTTTTTGTTTTTTATCAAATATACTTCATTGTTGTTTATGCTTATTTCGCTCTTTTACATCAATAAGCCAAAAACGTAGTAGCTCGCCCCGCCAGATTAGTGAATGACTTTGTATTCTTGTTTACTTTTGAAATAGATGACATTTCGTATTTATTTATTGAACGATTTGCGTCAATCCTGGTAACCGTTAATTTTCACTTATTTAATGCAAACGAATAAGCAGGTAAATGTAAAGACTACATATATTAAGAAAAGTCGACGACGATAGGTAGGAACTTTCAAACTTTTTAATTTACCTATTTTGTACTGTTATTCATTTATAGGTAATACGTCGTGGATAAAAAGTATACTATTTTTACTATGGAATATAATGTTATTTATAATAAGTCTACCTAATTCAAAGCGCGATTATTAATATAAGAAGTTAGAAATTTAAAGCATCTTCCTTATATATCCCGAAATGTCTTCTATACGTATCGGCAGTAATGAACCACATAGCCTTTAATTATATAAATTTCAAAAAGCCATTTGCAATAACTAATCAATATTAAAGGTAGTAATGAAGAAATAATAGGTTAATTATAACGTCGACAGAAATATACGCCTAATACTGGTCGGAAATATGGAGAGGTTCAAAAAAGTCCTCGTCATAATATACGAAAAGGTTTAGTTTCGTTATATTGCATATATATTCGATATAAAGGTCGAATATTTACGATCATCCCCTCTTAGTCATAGTCCCGTTAGGAAACTCAAGATGTAATGTTTTTGTCTGGATAATTCATAATAAACGAGTCGTAAGTTTATTGTAAGATTTTCGTTATTGGTAGTTTTCGAGTCGGCTGTTATAAGCAATTACGGTAACGTAATATAACCCGCTGATTAATCCCGTAATCCATAATGTATATTAATTATGTTATTTGAAATAGGAAAAACATAACTCTATAGAAAACCATTTAAATGGAACCATATATAATGGCTTGTTCCCTGTTTCTTCGTCCTATAATTCCGTTAATATACCCGAGCCTAAAATAAGGCAATCACTCGACGTTAACGATACTAGCGGAATTAATGTGGGCTAGGCCCGCGGTAATATTATCGTTATCATCGTATCAAAATCCTTTAATCTTATTCCTGATAACGACCCATGGGCTGGTTGTACCCGAAGCGGTACCGCCTTCGGCAGCCTGTCGAAAACTCCCGACCTACTTGCAAAATGTATATCGTCGTAATTAAATAACTAAACCTCTGTTTCGCCAAACTCATTTATATAACCCGCCGTAATCTGTAAGCCTTTAATATAGAAGTTTATTAATGACATGTTTAACATAATGATATAAATATATTAAAAAACTAGTACGTGGTGTTCCTTAATTTTGGGCTTTTTTTATAACCTACGAATTAACGTATTCGGGTCGGCGCCCTAAGTTACGGGCTCATACCGTAAGTAATATTAAAAGAGTTAATGGACTTCGATTTATTTAATCTAGCATTTAGAAATTAGTCATAGTAAGAAAAATATTTCAATCTTATATAGTCCGTTAAGATCGTAAACGGTATACAGATATAACGTAACTCGTAAGATTACACCTTTAAATAGAATACTAACACAAAAATATTTTTATCATAAATAGAATAGTTACGTTGCGCATTTGTTAATCGTACGGAATAATAATCTATTAATCTTAAGATACCATGCTTATTTCGTTACAATGAATACCCTTTTTACTATGTTGTTGAATAGTCGGTTTTTATTACTATTAGTCGATTGAAATCCCAATACATCAGAATCGGGGCCGTAATAAAAATATCTTTTAACGTTTAAAATATATGTTTCTCCCATTTAATTCTAGCTTAACGAATCCTTTATTTTGTTAGATAAACGCAATAATCTACCAACTTTGAAAAATTACTAATGAAATCACGATGAAAGTTGGAAAAACCCAAAAAGCTTTGAACCTCTTGGAAAATACGTAATAACTCCTATTCGCGGATTACCCGGACTTTTTCGAGATCAGTCCGAATACCTACCCTAACCTTTACAAATAAGCCCAAGTATTTTAGCTTTTGAATTACGAAGTTACACTTTTCAAGTTTAAATTTAGCCATATTTTACAAAACTCTTCTGAAACTACATGAACTTTCGTAATATAATCATACTTAATGCCTACAGAATAAATCTAAAGTCGTATAACTACGTTAAAACGAAATTATTCAAAATATTCGCAATTATATAGTTAATATATCGTTACAACGTTGCCGGTGCCCCCGATAATATTAAGGGAGTAACAAACAATTTTAATAACCAAAAAATCGTACGAAACGTTGTTAATTCCTTTTACCAGGGTGTAATTCGAATACGAAAAAGGGTGTTCAAATATTCAACTTTGTTAGTTATATCGACTTTGATAACGTACGTAAGGTCCCCTTAATTAAAGGTAAAGGAAAACGATTTCATGTTGTAATTTTATTTAATGCCTGGTAATTGATATTGAACCGTTATCCCTCTCCCAGTTTAAAAATAAATAATATCGACGTTATAACCACTGAAAGATACACTTAAATTTAACCCATATTTATCAATTTCGATACTCATTGTTGAAATTTCAAAGGATAATTCCGTCATATCGAATATAATAACCCTTAAAGTTGCGCTAGTAAAATTTTATCGTCGTTCCATTTAATATAAATATAGTAATTAAGTTTCCCTTTGTATAAAAGTAAGGTCATAACCATATCCATATCGAATAGGTCGCGGAATTTCGCTTATTTTAATAAATAACGTAATGAATTTTCCTTTTCTTTCACCGTAGTTGTCGACATGATTTATAAAACCCGCGTTATCTCGTAAAGGCTTATAACACAAATTATCCGAACCGGATCCGCCATACGTTATGATTTTCAATACGAACTTTATGTTAAACCGAGAAAAACCAAATTTATTAAAACCTATATATCTCCCGTTCTAAGGTGTGTTATCACTACATCGATAATTAAATCATCATAATTTTCAATAACCGAATTGTTGCCACTAACATTTAAAATCACTTATGAATGTTGTATCTAAGTCATTCCAAAAATTGAATCCAGATTTATTCCAAAAATAATATATATTAATATCGGATGCAACTATGTATCAACATTTATAAAAAAAACCTTAGGTATATAGATAATACGCGTATTTTACTGTAATCTTAATATCCTACCGATATTTTTAAAATATAATCGTTGAATTCAGTGTATCCTTAACCATTATAGTAAAACCTCGCTTATAATATAATATGAATTATAACCAAAATTAACTTAATTTTTCAAAAACTGGGTGTTGTTAGAAAGTATGAGCATAAGGAATAGAGTTTCATTTATAGGTATTTTAATTAAATTAACCTCCGTTTCGTTTCATTTTACAATTACGCTGTTAATGTTATGTAACCTTTAAACGAAACTATATATAGAATTTAAGCATCCCCCGTCACCGTTAATATGGAACCTTCTCTGACTTTTTCGACTTAGACCGTTAATATTTATATAGGAGATTATATCGGGCGAAATTCGTAACCACGTTAGTAACAATCCGATTAGCTATAACGTATATATCGCCTCGAAGTTAACCTAACTTAATGTTTCTTTATTATTGTTTACGTCGCCTTACGTTTTTAATCCAAAACTCGTACCGAACGGGCTTAATAAAATAACTGACCGTAGTATCGAGATAATGAATCTAAATTACTAAGGCCTTTTAACGAAGGTATTTAAAAGGTGTGAACACACGTTATGATCGTGTTACTATCTGGCTGTGAGGATTATACGGGTTTTACAGATTAACGATTAAAACGTCGCTTGAAATTTAAGAATTTTAACTTGTCAGCGAGTTAACAGTACTTTTTTCAGGCTACGATAAAGTTCACCCGGTTAATAACTATCGTAATGGATTTATTTCAGATACGAAACGATAAAAGAAAACGAAATTAAATACATTTTACGGTTAAAAACAAAGTTATATCGTAAGTTTAAGTTAAAAGTATTTCGAAATTAATAACGAATAATACTTCTAGGTTTTCATTATTTATAATCAAACTTTTAAATTCGACTTATATCTTATTCGTGCGGTAAAAGTCGTTAAATGCCGTTTTTATATATTCGAAAAACTTCTTTATTTTCTATTTAGCTTTATATCCTCCGGTTTCGTAATACGCCGTAATCATTTTTCTTACTTTAACTATATAATATCCCGATACATAAAGGAGCGTATATCGACGTTTTTTTATTTATATTTTACCAGGTTTTAATATTAATTTCATAGATCAATGTGTCGCCGCCCACATAAAAGCAAATTTGTCCAATTAAGTTTCATTATGTCGCTTAATCCTACCTTAATTTAACAAAAACCTTACTCGAATCGCGGCAAATTCAGTTTCTAATTGCTAAATTCATATTATAATTCAAACGAAGTTAAACGTAAAGTCGATAATTACAATGGATCAACCCGATTATTATAGTTATTTTGCAATAAACGTATTATAACTTACGATATCCTATAAACGAAAAATATAGGTTTAAGTCGAATTCGAAAGGGTAGGAGGTGTATTTATAAAGTTAAAGAATTAGGTATTAGCCAGCGACCTATCTTTTGCGATAACGTTAAAGTATAGCGTAAAATTATTAACCCTTATTATGAATTCGGTCATTCTAAATAATATTCTTTCGAAAAGAACCAAAAAACATTAACAGTATATTATAATCCAACCTACGATAATAATACAAGTAGGTGTTAAATGTAATTTATTATTCAAATACGGAAAAAGACTATAAGAGGTTACTGTAGCATAATTTACAGGACCTATAGGAAAGACCAGTATCCAGCCTTTTACGTGCTATTATACGTGCCGTGCACGGACCGTATTCGACCTATACCCCGACCGTGCCCGGTCGGCACCTGGACCAGACTCGGGCCGGGTACTGCCCATCCCATTACGTACATAGTAACGAAACCTATAGACTCAATGGTCAATGGCATGACTCCATAACGATAAGTCAGAACATACTATTACTTCAGGTACCGATAGCGCTAACGCAAATGAACATTATAATATTATGGACATTTGAAATATATTAGTCGACTTCAGTGACATAACGATCCGTTTGTTCAATAAGTATTTTGAAATTATAATAGAGTCTTTTCCTACATTTTACAATTAAAGTTTAAGGTTTGAGACTGTCATATTAGTGTCACGACAATTGGAGGTATTAATGATATTAAATCTATGTAACAGGAACTTAGTATAACACTATTGGTAAAGGTTTATCGATTCGATTCCGGTATATTTTGACGATGTTCGAGGTATTGTGTCTTGCAGACAAATTTAGACCTTTATTACCCGGGTTCAATTAACTATTAATAAAGAGGAAGAACGTTCATTCAATGTGTTTTAGACTTTTTGACGTCTTTCACTTACAATATCAAATCTGCTTTCATAAAAGGTAAAATCGAGTTAATTTTTTCCACGATATATTGGAAATTTGTGACATTTTTTTACATTATCCCCTCGTATAAAGAAATGCGTCGTTCAAGGTTTTATTGGATTTGATTTACCTTGATTGAAGTTTATTCATTCATTGAGACACGTGATAAAGGTTAGCTATTAGATTGCGGTTATAGGGTTCGTGGACCATTTTTACGAAACATTTCGAAATTTGGTTTTTTGACTCGTATTATTCATTGTTTAGAATATTGGACCACGCAAAACTTTATTTCGATTACATTTTTGTATGTAGGAATGACGTTTTGATTTTTAGTTATGAGATATTTTGAAAGCTAATGTTACATAGCCTAAGGGTAACTTGCAAGTTACCGATGCATAGGTAGACGATAATAAGTGTTTTTTTCGCCTGGGAAAGGTTTTCTTTTTCACATATCATTTTCCATCCGAATTGAACGAATTTTGCAAAACATAATTAAACCCGTTCGTTTTATTAATCGTAAAGCTGGTATATTCTACTACAAACTCTGTTTTGAATATTAAAATATGTAGGTTATAATATCTCAACTTTTCATTTATCCGAACCTAATTGGAGCGGGTTTACTTCGAATAACTTATAGAAAAATCTTCATTGGTTGCGAGGTATTTTAAAGTGATTTTTTGTATGAGATATAGGCCTCCGCCGAAAATCTTTCGAATAGTTATCGCTGATACCGTTATATTTAAATTTATTTTATATATTAGGAGTAAATACAACGATGGTCGCTCAGAATAAATGAAGGAACAAGTAATAATTTATTTTGTTATTGGTGAGCGGCCGATGGTCCCGTTCAATAATATATTTATGCATACTGTTATGTTTAGAGACGTTATATTTCGTTTCAGAAAAATGATTTTCAAATAGTAAGCATTATAATTCGCCTTATATTTCAAAACTAATCACCTCTGATAGATTTTCATTCATTATATTACAACGTTATTGAACATTTCGTTGTTATTAATCACGTAATGAGGACTTGAGGTTGTTATATTAGGTGTTATTAGTACAAATTTCTTTACTTACGTACATAGGCGGTCTATGCAGCTTCGTGTTACAACAATAACGTTGTTTTACGTTTTTTTTAACATTGGTAACCTTTTTCGGCTTTACCGAGTGAGTTGTAAACGAGCTTTGTTTAAGTTATATTTATTGGTATTGAACAGAAAATGTCCAATTTTTTCACCATATTTCCTATCATTGTTACCGTCTTTTCCCGGATATCTCAAGTTCCTACCAGATGAGTAAACAAAGGAAATAACTATTTTCACTTTGAAAAGATAGTTTTTTAACCTCGGTATAGACCATATCACGATTTCGATTGCTAAATTCGACCAATGGTGTAACGAATAAAGGTACTTTGGATATTACTATGCGGTTTTCTGTAACGGTACCTTTATCAGAAAATGATTAAACGGTATTTACTCAATTTTGTAGGTTTTACATAAGAGAGTGATCAATGAATTTCAAGGCTTGGAAACGGTTATCCGTGTTCTCATAGGAGAAATTACGGTGTACGTCGATAATTCCTTTGTAATTTAAGGTTTAAAAAGAGACCACATTATCTTGTTTTAATACGGGTTCAATTATTTTCACACCTCTTTTACAACGTATCTCTATTTTTCAATAGTAAAATTAAGCCTTAGGTATATAGATATCGATGGAAATAGGATCACAGATAAATTCGGCAAGCAAAACATCAATTTTTGTAGCCATTGACAAGCTTAAGATTTTCTTTTTATTAATAGTCTAATTGATACTCTAATGGTCATTAAATGTTGTCGAGGTTGAATGATACGTTGGAAAACAAGATAAGTTATCCTTCTGGTATAAGCCAGAAATAGTTGTATATTAAATTCAACTCATGTCAGAATATGGAAAACCCGGGTATATATATCTCTCCTCCCCATTTTTCTCCATTATCATACAATTTTTGATGTTGGTTTTGCACGAAAAAATACGATTATAAAGATTTTACTTCGTATTATCAATGTTTGAAACTCTTTAATAGGAGGGGAATATATGTTGGATAAGGACAATAGTGATGAATCGTCCAAATAGTTCATATAGTTGCATGCAAAGAGGATAAAATATAATGTTCATTGCTACTAAATAATATTCTAAAAGACGTTTATACAAACTTAAGATTGAATGGGTTCTTTGGAACCTTCATTATTTTCGGATTTTCATTTCATTACAGATTTGGCCTTAAAACACGAAAAATTTCTATTTTAATTTAAATAAAATTCCGTTAATTGTTCGCTGGTAAAATTCACATTTTAAGCCAGCCCAAAATATTTGCGTTTTACTCCCACCGAACTATTATAAACCATAAACTACGATTTTTTTTTTTCGTTTAATAGTTTCATTACGGCCATTACCAAAATCTTTACCATTACCTCCCACCGAGCTCAATTCTGGTATTGGAAACGGATAGAACCCGGAAAAAGATTTGGGGAGAAGGTGGATCCGGCGGAAAGGTAAGCAGTCAAGGCAGCAACGGGAGCGTCGACGCCAGGCTTATTTTAGATCGAACTCATTTCGCTTCCGCTACTATTATCATCGCCGCCGTCGCGTTGCCTGTGATGAGGGAGAATACCCATCGTGCTAACACCGCACAACGGCCCATCATTAACACCACAGGCGTAGTCTAAGTCGTGACTCCCATAGCTGCCTTGATAACTGTACGAAAGGGTCGCCGAAAAGCGGTTAGAAGTTTAACAGGAATCTTCATGACGAGAACAATACGACAAGTAATTGAAAATCCGCTAATAATAATGTCGAAGGGAATATACGTCTCATTACGCTTAATGACTAATATTAATCAATATTATGCCCGTTTACACAAATTCAAATCCAATAAAATCCTTATAAACATAATAAGCACATTAAACGCCTGTCCTACCCCCGTGAATATTGTAGAGAGACTAAGCCAAATCTGTCGCTTAAGGAGGTTAGATACTATCTATAATCCTTATTAAAGAAGGAAAAGAGACACTTGATAAGGAGCTGTTATGAATCTAACGATCAGTATTGCCTTGATTACGCGGTTAATTATATGGCGTAAGTATGTTGAGGAGCAGGCTAGGAGCAATGTAAGAGTATGGTTATTGCTAAGGCTAGATTTTTAGCGATTGTTAGCCCAAGTACCAGCTTGTAATATTACCACCGGCTTACAGAAGTTTTTCCATAACAGCTGTAAAAGTTCGTACCGATTATTCAACGTTTTTGTACTTTTTATAGATTGTTGGAATGCGCTAGTCTGATTTGTAGCATTGGGTTACCTGTTTACGAGCGGGTTAAAATGCCGTGGAATCGTATTGAAGGTATCCTCATACCTTAAAACGGGTTGAAATTTTTTGAAAGGTGATCTTATTCTATAAAACAATTTTGTACATCATGGAATGTATTGGCGTTGGTTCAGATAGTTCCATCTTGCCTCTTTATAAATAGTCTCTTCTATAGTAATGAAAACATAAGCTTTTACTTTTAATAATAGCTCTTAATTATACATAAATATTTAATTATTTTCCTTGTTAGACTTATTACACTTAGTTCATTCTGTGCTATTTTAAATTATTTTGTTATATTTGAACGCGAACCTGTTTTTCGTTATCAATAAAGCTGTTTGTGATGTAAGTTTCGCCGTTCCGAAGTTGTTTTTCCCTTTTTTGGTATTTTACTATCACCAGGCAGTGCCTACTATTTAGTTAGTATAATGCTACCCTCGCTAATGTAAGGTTTCATACGACGACAGAAAATATCCCAAGTTAAGTATCTCTACCTTATAACAACCAAAACCCTATTCAATTCTCCGTTGGGAAAATGCGCAGTAAGATGTTTGAAACATTACCCTATTCCTTCTCATACAAATATATTAAGTAAAACTTGTATTCTCTATACTTATGGCTCATTTTCAAACAATTTGCCATATGTATCAATCGAATTAAGATGGGATATAATTTTCATCTTCTAGATACTTACGTTATGGCATAAAACTATTTTCATTTAGAATTTGGATCTTATTTGTTTAAGTTATATCCATGTTATAATAACAAAGAAAAACCATAATATACTAAATGTAACGAATGAATTTCCAACCTATGATACTTTTAATGAAATATAGTACTTAAACATAAGACATAATATTAAGTAGTGATCTTAGCTGGAAAACCGGACCACAAATCCGCCTTTCAAACAATGCCTTAAGGTACCCTATAGTTTAAATACCCGTATAACGTCCGTGAAAACTATAGCTTTGGCTAGACCATAGTATACGGCCGTCGTAGTCTCTTTTCGACGCTTATTCACATCAAAGATCTGATAATGGACCTAAAAGAGCTCAAGTTCCTATAACAACCATGTATTCTAGTTGAAAGCTTGTGGCGATAGGAAAGATATACTCTACAACTCAGCGAGTAACCTCTTTTTCACGAGCTGTAAACCCAAAAAGTGTAAAAGGAAGTAAAAAGGGAAACACTATTAAGCGTATGGTATGCCAGGAAGGGTTTTTCGTAAGGAGCCAAAACTATTCAAAGTAATGTCAAAGGCAAAAACCCCGCTAAGCAGGTAGGTTTCTGGTGTCGGTAATAACTAATCTGTTGGAATAGCAGTCAAATTCAGTAAAGTCAAGTCATCTAAACTTTCAGTTTAGTTGACTGTACTTACTGCTAGTTAGATATAGTTTGTGGGATTCCACTGCAAGTGAAGTGCAGTAGGTTCCCACTTGAAAGGGGAGCATATGCCAAAGTATTTCGCCTTAAAATTAGCTTACAGAATGGCTAGCGGTCTGACAAACTTGGAACTTACAACTAGACCCCAACAGATTTCAATTCGGCATTAGTTACTTCGAACACAATGATTCGAATCGACTACGTTGCAACTATGAAGGCTTAGAAATATAGATTAGTACTTATTAGGCTAAGCACAGATAAGATATGTATAAGAAGAAGCTATTTCCGGTTACGCTCTACGTTAAACGGCAGCTAAGAGTAGCGGAAAAGTTCTCGCAAAGCACCCCTATAGTACTGTGTTAGTTGTTGCGGAAATATGTAGGAAACGCCTCTGGATTGAGCGAACTATAGCATCAATTTATGAGCAGGCGTCGGTATAGTTATCGAAAACAAAAAAATCTTTATTAATCCTTCGGAAGAAAAAAACGATGAAATTAACAGCTAAAAATCATAAACTAGAAAGTTAGAAAACAGTCAAGTTAATATTATTTCGGCTACTATTAGTGAGTGTGTTGGTACTGTAAATTTCAAATCGTGAAAAAGACTAAGTCCTACAACTTTTTATTGCGCTTACTTTGACTGTGAACTTAAGAATTATTACTTTATATTACTCATTTTATTCTTATACTGTTATAATCTCGGTACGATAATTAAACATACATTAAAATTGATACTATTACTCACTCCGACCAAAAAAGGTATTTAAAACCATTGGTATTATATTCATCAAGCACTACCACAAAATTCTTTCATTCATAATCTCTAGTTAAAAAAAAATTCATTAAATTCCTTATCAACGTAATCGGCTTTTATATTTTCGATTTAAAACTTACTAGAATAATTCAAGGCGTAGAATTCCTTGAGTACTGTTAAACATGTCTTTGAAAATGAAAACTTGATATGTAAACAATTGTAAATAAGCATAACAAACTTAGGTCAAAGACCTAACATATGAACCGAAGTATTAGACTACTAACGAAAAGAGTGAAAAGGGGTAACTTGATAAAAGTATTATCTGAATACTCTACTGTTGAAAACCTCTAATAAATCCTAAAATTTAACGGTAATGGTATTACTAGCAATAACATTCCTTTAAGCCCTTATAAGCATTGATGAGGACCTACCTATGACTAGATATTTTCCTTAAACCTTTTTACCTAAAATTAATAGTTAATTGATACTAGCCATTGGAAATTAATTGAATTATATATTGTAACCCTTTAAATTTACCACTTCGTTCATTAAGAACCTTAACGTACCTTTTAACAACAACAGAAGTATTGCTCAATCCCCCACGGAGGAAATACTGAAGTCCTATTCCCTTAAGCACTTTAATACGTCTAGTTTAAGTAGTCAAATTAAGGAAGGAACGACGTTATAAGCGAGATTAATGTAGGTACGATTACTTTCTTTTTCCCTTTAAACTTAGCTTGAAGTAACTATTCTTCCTGCTAGCACTAGATTTAATACCAGTTCAAGGATTAGAAGGGATTATACAGCCAGTACATTACTCTCCCTCCTCAACGTGTCCCTATGGTAAATATGGATTGCACGGTAATTACCATATTCGGTAAGATTTTATTAAGAAAGAAGAAGTATAACAGTAAGCCGTACAGCTTTATCGAAGTTAATTTACACCTGATTTTGAATATTTATCGTCAAATAAGTGTGAAATTACCAGGTTTTTATTCGCTATTTCCCTGTATCTTTTATCGGTTAAGCTGAGGATTGCTACCTTCGGTACCTGACGGAATATCTTCTTTTTGTGAAATTTACGATAGCTTTAAAAGCTATTTCAAACACCTTATTCTCCTCGCTTGATACCATATAAACCGGAAAATTATCAAGTGGTTTTACATATTGAATGACAAAACAGAAATGGAAAATAAAATGATTTTTTTGATCTGATGTTTAATAGGTTAATACTTCCCTAGTAAGTAATAGAGATCATAGGTATTCGCGAAGATATACTTCACCAAAAAGTTTACCAAGCTATTACAGGCTAAAAGGAGTTTTGAAACGACTTATAGTACTCTAGGATCACTTGTAAATGGATTTTGAACAAATTTCGTTTTTTGTTAGCGACCATAACAGTTCGAATCTCAGGTATAACCAATATATACCCCTGAGCTTTAAAGTTTAATAGCGACGAAGAAAATCCCTTCCATACGTACTATATCGACCGCAAATACAAAAGACCCGGTAAGTATGGTTAACGAAAGGCTCTGACCTAGGAGCTTAATGAAGTTATATACGAAGGAAGTTATTCCTCTTTTTTAAAGTTTTTAAACCAATTAAATACATTTAATTTAAACGCTGGGACATATTGAATTTACTATAAGTAAGGCTACCACTTAATACGTTATACTACTGCCGAACATTAATTGAAGAGGGTAATGTATTCTATACAATTCCTGTTTACTTTCAGTTAGAATTACTTCAAATAAACTACAATCTTCAAAGGGTAGGAGTAAGAATAAGGAAAATGAGTCTAGAGTTATTATCTGGTATCAAGATACTGGACCTAGCCTATAAATAACTTCACAATTATTGCCTACGTCTTTTTATAACGCCTGATAGTTAAAGACCTCCATCGACAAAATGACGATGAACACCCTGACCTTATGTACCTTTTTACTATTTAAAATCGCTATACGAAGCATTTATTTTAGGGTATTATACTAGATACTAGAGCAATTAAGTATTAAATTGGAGGTTATTCGTAATAAGTCGCATTGCGAAAAGATACGAATATGGCTACGAAACTTAACTACATAGATGTTAGCAAATTCAAGGTCGGATTAAGATCTGGTAAAAAGCTTTATTTACTGGGATTGATGACTATTACTACTATGGTTAATCTTATTGTTTTTCACATTTCGAGATCTTCGTTACCTTTCCTTCTTCACCTTCAATAAATAAAAAGACCTTGGCATTAACGTTAAATTCCAAATTAACGAATTAGTCCAAATTGAGGGTAACAGGAAGTTTCAATTTAGTTTTACAAGGGGGTACCTTGGGATTTATCATTCAAGGCTATCGGTTATAGTATTAAACCAAATAAAGTTGGAACTTTCTAAATTACATCATAAGTTTAACTGTATGAAGATTAATTGGCTTTATAAAGTTTTTAAGGTAACTTATTACGAAAATGTAAACTTACTAATGCTCAAGGTAAACAAACATCTCTACCACTACTATAAAATGTACTTCTAGACCACTCAAGGTTTGAATTCATATTAAAGGGAAATTAAAACTTTAAATTCAAGGTTTTCATAAATGTATTTTACTAGAAAGCTAAGTTAATAATCTACATCTTGGTCTCTGCTACGGCTTTGTACTGCGTTAAATTCTTTGAAACTATTACAGTGAAGGGAAAGAGGAAAATATTACGTACTTTGTAGATTAATACGTACCTTAGGCCACTAGACGTTCTAATTGACGATACCGGTACCAACTTTAGCGTAATGGAGTTTGGAACTAATATTAAGTTGATAGGAATCTAATGTAAAGAAATCTTTGTTAAATTTTACTAGGATAGTGATAATATCGAAAAGGCTTACGATTTTTTACGAAGGGCTTACGATATCCTTACCCCAGAAGTCTGAAGCTTTGCAAACTGAAAACACAGCTTGAGGTATAGGTACAGAATTTAAACGATACTGTCAGCCTTAAGGGTTTTATGTTAGCTTTATCAGTATTAAGACCCTACCTACGTATAACAATTAAGTCGCTACTATTATGTAACACCCCAAAAAATGTTATGATATATAGAAAAGCTCTAAAAAATCAAAATAAAATAAAATTGGTACGCTATTAGGTCAACGATACCCTTAATACCAGTAATAGGTTATGGATAACAGAAGTGCAATACTCGCTACTTTAGATTCAATTCCTTAAGTATCTACAGCCAGGAAATTAGAACAAGCTGTATAAAATCTTGAGAATTACTAATCTAAACGTAATAGTGAAAATTACTAACAATCTTATGACTTTTCGAATTATATGAGGTAAGTGTTGGAATAATGTTACACGCAGCGCAGTAGATCAACTTTACTTACAGTAAAGTTGACCATACTGAAGTGTATATTTTTGTGCGAACTTACCACATTGAGTGTAAGTCGACTGCAGTACACTTCACTTCACTTAAGGGTATAAGCCAAGCACTTTGCCATACAAATTACAGTGCAGACCGGCTAGCTGTCTGCCAAACCTATAACAATATATCCACCATCTGACTACTGCAATACTACTGTTACTTCGAAGACCAATCGAATCGACAATATTACAATTTCTAAAGCCTACCAATACTGATCAGTGCTTGCTTGCCTATTAGGTTTAGCACAGATAAGCTAAGTAAAAGAAAAGGCTACTTTCCAGTTACGCTCTACGTTAACAACGACAGTTAGGGTAGAGAAAAAAATCTTGTGAAGGGCCTTTATTAGTACTGCACCAGTCCCCAACAACAGGAAAACAGAAAAGACTTTTGGTACGCCAGTTCATAACGGCAATCTAAAAGTAAGCGACGGTATTTCTACGAGAAAAACACTAAGAAATCTTCATTAATCATTTTTAAAGACGTTGAAATTAACTTTCAGAAGTCTTAAAGTTCGGCAAGTTGGCAAACGGCTAATTTAGTACTATTAAGAGTGCTACTACTTCAAGAAAATCAACTAAGTCATTACGCCAAACAACTTATAATCACCGCCCTCTAACAACAACAAACGACCTTCGACCTTACCTTCTACACCAAACTTTTGCCCTTACTTCACTCTTTTCACTCCCTACGCTACTTTAATCTTCAAGTTCGCTGCTCTAAGCGAAACACCAAGTCATGCCAAAAAAGCCACGTCGCGTGACCTCACGCCAAGCCACAAAGTCGCCAAATTCCCACGCGACTTTACGTTAAAACACCAAGTCCCTACACCGCAAAATCACCAAGTCTATTGCCTTACACGCCTACCACGTTCTACACAAGCCAGAACCTCAAGATTTTTACCGCCAGCGTCCAATTTAAAGCCATTACCAACCCCGAAAGGAAAAAAGTACTTAAAATACTCGAACCTATCTTCGCCAAATACTACAACAGTAAACTTGGGGGGAAAAAATGTTAACGAGGACTCAACCCAAAAACACCTTACCAACTTCGTCAACTACTATATTATTAATCAAAACGGCGGCGAAAAACGTAACCACGCTAACCATGCCTTACGTAAGTATCTTAAACCCCTCGACGACTGAACTATTAACATGTAAAAAAAGATTGAGTAAACAATTAAGTCTTTTTTTCTTTTTTAAAAAAAACTCAAATACCGAGGGATTTAAGTACCATAAAAAAGCTCAACAAGGTTAACAAAGACTTTATTTAATTTCTCTCAACTTGAAGAATACCCCTAAAACCCATGGGTTAAAGAAAAAGGTGCCAAAGAATCACAACGCCCTTATACACGATCTAAATAACCTCTAACCCACTACTAGTTAAATTGATTATATTTACCCGCTTGCTATGAGGAACCTATTAACCTAATTAACTGTTTAGTACCACTATATAAAAATTCGAAATACGCCTTTAGCGGTAATAGGATACATAAAGTAATAGCCGCCAACGCAGCTAAAGTTATTAACGTTAACGCTTTCCACAAGTCAATTAAACAAAATCGTTAAGCCTTCCAAAACCCCTAAACACCTATCTTCTATTAATAATTCGGTCGCTAAGCCCTTTAAAACCATTAAAAACATTCCTCTTTTAGATTTGCCTACATATGCAAACCTAATACATATCCTATCATAAGACTTTACCCCTCGAGTCACGCGAATGGAAATTGTCCCTAACACTGTGCTTCAAAAGTACTAAGGCATTAACCACCAGAAAACACCCTCTAAACCTGAGATAACTATCGCGACCTTTTTTCAAAACCTGTCAAAAAAATAACATCAACTACAAACTAATTGACAATTTCGCCAAAATATGGAATAATACAAAAAAGTATAACAGAAAATCTTACATCCTCCTCAACACTGAAATAATATCTTTTCTAAATATCTGTAAGTATATAGAAGTCCCACCCTTTGGTTTTCGCTTACTTTTTCCAGAAATCCTTATAGGTTACACCAAAAACTACTACTTAACCTGCCCAAAGAGCGCCACCACATTTCGCGAAATTTAAGATGGAATAAAGGGCCACTTCGAATATAATATTCACCTCGAGTAATACCATATAGACTGGACTACTATAAAGTACACTAAAATAATAGAAAAGAAAGAAGGGGAGAAATCACTAATGGATGTTCTTAATCAAATGCTTAATAAGTTAATAATATGTTAAAAGGTAATAAGAAAAACCCATGATAACGAAGCTACACTTCGCGAGAAGTTACGGGTAATAGTTACGAGTATTAACGAATTCGAATACGTCTTACAACGTCTAGATACTACCTAAGATAGTTTATTTAACTAATTGCGTTCCTTGCTTGCCACTACAATGCCACGCACATCAAATTCGCTTTGTATATATTCTCAAGCAAGCAACTTTCTTAACCCAGATAAAGAAAATCTTACCATGGTTAATTGCGTCGACCGTAAATATGGGCGCCTATAACGCCTAAGGATATGCCTATTTACCTCGGCACCAAATTAAAGGTAAAACCTACATTAATGCCAACAATATTTAGTTGGACTTATCGACCATGAAAACTATAGACGTAATAGTGGCAAAAGATATTGAATTTATAATAAGACTAATTGATAGTTGGCTCGTCACCCCTCACCTGAACGAAACAACATAAAAACAACGTACCACGTCTAATACCCTACTGATTCGAAACAAAATTATTAGAATTAAGTCGTAAACGCTAATAGCGATAAGCCAAATAAAGTCGTTAACGCTCCTAAGTAAATCAAATGAATCGAACATGCTATTTCTGATACGACGGCCTAATAACTAGCCGATCATACCTTCTTATTCTGTTTAGGCGGTAAAGACCCTTACTTCTACCATAACTATACCTCTACTCTCTTATACACCTTTAACCTTTGCGATCTTAACGCGGATTATACGTTTTAAGGTATTATGCTAAATATTAAAGCAATAAGGAACTTAATAGAAAGCTATTCAAAGTATATGAAATTGTAGAGGGAAAATATTACAGCTACTGGGATTAATCGTTATAATGCTATCGAAGCTAAAGTAAGCTTTAACTAAGGCAAATAACTATCATTACTAGTGATAAAGTTAATTCAAACTATTTTAAAATAACTTACCTTCCACATTTTTAAGTCACCTACCCCTTTCCTACTTGACTTGAAAAATATTAAGTCTCTTGGTGTTAAGGTTAACGTTAACGCAAACAATCTGTTAAATAATAGCCGGAGGTTCTCACTCGCCTTTAAATGAGGGAACCTATGGTTTTATTTTTAAAGCCTAGAAGCAATAATGTTAAACCTAAAGGAGCCGGAAATACGTTAACTACATCAGAGTTTTAACCACCTAGCTGTTAACAGGCTATACAAAGTCCTAAAGTCCGCAAGACATAACAATATGGAATATTTTACCCTCGAAGCCATTAAAAGGCTGTACTACTACTATTAAACGTATTGTTATAACACAAAGACCAACTGCAGACCATGGAACAGGTCGGTGGCCAGCTACATTATCAGAAGCTTGATGTCCACCACATCAAGCGGGGATATCTCTTATATAAATACCCAGAGTTAGGTTTGGGACCGCAAGGACCGAAGAGCGGTCTAGTCAATACTACATAGGACTTTAGGAAGCGACCAGCTACTTTAGCGGTCCAGTACTGAAGATGGTATGAAGGCCATAGGATATAAGCACACGGTTATCACCACACAGATAGTATTTCCTTCATAGCTCTTCAGTTTTCAATCTAAGTATTCAGTCTACACACCTGAATAGTTTCACAGCTTTTGATTATTACTTGCACGGTTGCGATATTGTTCACTCAGCACTTCTGCTACCTTCTTGATAACATAAATCCTCTGACACCTTTTATATACTCACGGGTATTGAGTGTGATCATTTCACGTATACCTTAACCCTCCGAAAATTTAAGTTTACACTAAAAAAACGACAAGATATTTAACTGTAAAATCTTTATTGATATGTTTTATTTAAATAACAAGTCTATTCTTTACGTCGTTAGATCCAAAACCTTCTTTTAAGAAGATAAGTACCTAAAGTCACTCTCTGCAAAGGGTACGGGGAAAACGTTGATAATACTATATATTAACGCGTACCTAGGTACACTTAAAGTCATCGTTTACGATACCGGTACCAACTACACGATGGCGGAGTTTTTGAAAACATGCTAAGATAATATGTATTTAGTGTAAATAGGTACCTGTCAAAGCCCACTAAAACATCGGAAAGGTTAAAAGGGAATACGCCCTACTTCGCCGAGCGTATAAAATCCTTAAGTTAAATATTAAAACCTTTACGGATCCGGAGGCACGCCTACAAATAGTAGTAAAAGGCTTTAGTAACATCCTGTGCCCTAACAGTTTAGTACCAACGCTTCTGGTCTTTGGAGCATACTCACCCCTAACGAATAAATCTCCGCTCTTAGAGAGTACTTAAAAACGTATTACGGCATACAACTAAGCCTTAAGGGAACTATGAAGGGAATTAACACACCGCCAAATTAATAACGCCTTTAACACCAGGAATGGTTCCTTTACGATCGACTTACTTACCTTGGCATTAAAAAGTGAAGTCCTCGTGTAACGGAGGATAGGCAAAAGGAAAGCGCAATATAAAATATTAAGTATTACAAACTTTAAAGTAGTTATTAAAATTACTAACGGTCTTATATCCTTTCAATACACTCAAGTTAAACTTTATATCAAGGGTACTAAAAATAAAGAACTTTAAGCCTCCTAAGCAAAACTACTAAACTAATACGAACCTCTTTTACTCTTTACTAATAAGCCGATAAAACGCCGCCGGCACGAGCGACCCATGAATAAAAATAACAACGTTAAAAAGAAAAAAAATACATACCGAATCGCATTTATAATACAACTTACGTAAAAAAGAAAAAGAAGGATAACGAAAACTTAGGAGTAAAGCTTAGGGTACAAAGGATTATAAAGACTTAAGGTAAACCATTTCAAAAAAGTGACAAGGTCGAAATAAACGGTTAATTAATTTCAAGAGTTGTACAATTTGTACCAAAACCCAAATTTTACGATCTTCAAGTTAAATATTATCCACAAGGTTAAAGGCAATATTACAAAGCGGTTATACGAAAGTTATGACTAAACTCTTAAGGATACAGCGATAAAGGTAAGGATGAAATACTTATGCAATCGCTAACAATTTAGAAGATCAGCCAGTGCTTAGTAGTTACCCTAGTAATAAATTTGTTAGCCAACACTAAATGTAAGTTTATACTTAATATCCGTGACATTTCGTAAACCTATAAGTAATTAATATCGGATTTACAAAAGACTATACTATTAGAACTATCATAGGGGCTACGTGTTATCTATCTTTTGGAAACGTTAATATGGTGTGTTAAACCACGATATACGTTAATTAAAGTAGGTGTCCACTGGTTTCTAACCTATTATTTGCACTTTAAAACTCATATGGTGATAAAGTCATTCAAATACGTTCTGTACTTATTAGTAAAGTAAAAAAAGGACTTCGGTATAATGGGTATACAAACTAACAATACTTTTTTCATCGAAATGATTGACCTTGTGGTACAAAAACAGCAAACAATCAAGGACTTCAAGTTTTGGAATTATGAACCGGTAACGACGCTAATAGAAAACAATTAACTTAATTTTAATAGATTTTTAATCCGTATGCTTAATATTAATACCGGCCTAAGATTTCGTCAAAAGGGCCAGGGCGCTGTTTTTACTACAATCGAGAAGATTAATAAAGTTAAATCTTAACAGTACTTCGAATAACGTATACGGGGTAGCTATATTACCACCTGATACCAACCAAAAGCCTCTCACGATTTATTCACTACGGCACAATGACAAATACCAACGGTTAAAGACTTTAATATATTAAATAAAAGGATGAAGTAGGTAATACGGAACCTCAACCGCACAATTAATATAATGTCAATCTACCTCTTAAAGACTAAGTGGATAATATTTAAGAACGGTTCTTTTACAAACAACACCGACTTATCTTTATAAATCGGCTTTCTAATAAGAGTCGTCAATTAAAATGAACGGGAAAATAAATTTAGAATTATTGGCAACCCAATCCACTAGTCTTCTATTAAATACAAAATGATTATACAAAGCGTACTATCATCGTAGGTCTTTAACATAATAGCGGGCTTCGACTTAGGCATGGCACTGTAGAAAACCCTTAACCTTATCACTAGGAAGCTACGAATTCCCCCTATACCGGTAGTAATTTGTACCGACTTAAGGAACCTCTTCGAATGCCTTTTAAAACTCGAAACCATTATTAAAAAGCGCCTGATGATCGACGTGATAGTACTTCATAAAGCCTACTAAGAGAGGAAGATAAAAGAATTCCGATAAATAGATAAAAAAAAAAAAACTTCGCCGACGCTATAACAAAAGCATTACTAAACAAAGCCTTGAAAAGGGTTGTAAATAGCAACAAGTTAACCATACGAATCAAGGGCTACGTTGATTAACCACCCAAACAGCCCGGACTCTGTGACGACGAGTAAGTATGTGTCGGCAAACTGAAAGATTGTTAGGGAATTAATAGTAGCTTATTTAAGTGGCATGGTTAAAGTAAAGACCTACAAAAGTCTAAGGCGAAATTTTGTTTTGTGGAAGTTGATAAACTCGAACCTCGCAACGGTGAAGCAATTGAGGTTGAATAGGGTTATTTTGCATCAAATTAAGTGCAATTTAGTATGGAAGTGAACAGGAATTAATAGGGGTCTATCAAATTGACGAGGAGACTATTTTAAAGGAACCGGAAAATATTAGTCAGCCATACTAACTACCGCACACAAACTAAAAAGCCGTCAATATTGAAATAATATTACATGCAGTGTAATATGTCAACTTTATATACAATAAAGTTAACTGTACTGTAACTGTATTGCTTTATACGGACTTACCGCATTATATGTAAGTTGAGTTCAGTACGCTACACTTCACTCTAGGATACGGGCCAAGCAATTAGCTATAAAAATTACAGTGAAGACCGGCTAAGGGTCGGCCAAACCTAAAATAATACATCCACCATCAAACTATTGAAATACTACTGTAACTTCGAAGACCAATCGAATCGACAACATTGTAACGTCTAAGGCCTACCAACAGTAATCTATATAAATAACCTTCTAAATTTGTTAAGATCCAGACGACTATAACCTCTCAGTTCAGCGGATTAACTAATATAATCCTTCTGCGACGATTGTTAACTAGATAAAACAAAATTTCAACGGCGTTTGATACGATTTAAAAATAGAATACATACGAAAAAAGTGGAGGAAGACAAGAATTATAGTGCAGAGAAGATATATATAATGGCATGATAATGTAAAAAGGAGAAGTTTAACAGAGAACTTACCTTTGAATTGCGTGTTAAAGGCATTATTAATATAGCGGGTAAGCCCTTTAATGAAAACGGCTAAGTAGAGATTGACGGCCTTTTTAATACAAAAGTTTACTTAATTTATACCATGAACGTATTTTCAAGGTTAAGACGATAAAATATTGAAGTAGAGAATAATTTACGAGATTGAATATGAGACTACAGATTGGCTGTATAAAAAATCACGACTCATAGTTTAATAATACGGTAATAAATGTAAAAACTAAATCCTTCCTTAATCACTTTCAATTTAAAATATCAGCTAGGGTTTAAATATGGTAATTATTATCAGTTTCAATCATTGTACAAGCGGTTTTTTTACATTTAATAAACGGTATATAACGTAAACGTATACGCAATCTACTACTCATTTTTACCGGATTATATTGTTAGAACTGCCCGAAAATCTTGAGGATATCGTTCCAGCTGGCACGATAATACGTTATATCAAACATCTATACAAACTGGTTGAAGCTGCCATTTATTGGTTATTGATGTACGAGTCATACTATAAAAAAAGTTAAATATAAAAACTTTAACGTTTAACCGGTGTCAATTAATTACAAAGAGTAAAGATTTTGGTAATATATGTAGAAATATTAACGATACACTTTTCTTCGAATATATTACGTTATTAGCATCAAAATAACCTATCATGAAAACTGTAGGCGTTTAAAAGTATAAGCTAATCCAGTCATTGATTAAAGGTTTTAAACTTGATTTTGATAAATCCTCAATCTGTATTTATAGATTTTAGACTATAGACGGTATTAATATTGGGTTAACATAAAAAGTGTCAGCTACGAGCTTAATGACTATTGACAAAGCCTACAAGGAAAGGTTACAAAAATACCTGTAATAAAGAGCCCGCGCGGTTTATGATGTTACATTATACCTACTGGAGATATCGTACGACCTGTCTTTTACGGCGCAAGTATAAGATTCATGAAACAGAAACTTTAACAGGTTGAATAATAGGATTTAGTGGTAACAAGACTATTCTAAACGAAGAATTAATAAGGTTTCGGTGGATTTAACGAAATCAAAGTTGATAATCATTACAGATAGTTTATTTTCCAATAATATTGACCTTATATCTAAAATCGGTTTCCTTGTAATGCTCGTTAACGAAGAAAGGTTAAAAGGGAAATTAACAATCGCCGGAAACCTCGTATATTAAATATCCGTTAATTGTTAGTGTGTACTACGAAACGTGGTGGCTTTAAATATTTACAGCGTAATAGCAGGCTTTAATATTTGTATAAAAACTAACAGCACGTAAACAATTATTACTAAATAGTTGGAAATACTTCGTATACCCATAGTAACATATATAAATTTCCGAAGATTAAACGAATGCTTATGGAAGCTAGGCACAACCAATGAAAAACGCTCAATAATAAACTTAATAAAAATCAAAGAGGCATACAAATCCGAGCAATCGGCTAGTTTCGGTAACTATATAGTCAGGCTAGCCTCACCGACACTATCACTAAGGCCACGCCTAATAGTGATTTGGAAAAGTTTGCTAATAGAAATACGCTTACTATATGAATTGAGGGCTACGTAGAGAGCCCGGTATGTGATCTGATGGAATAGGGAAGCCCTATCAAACTTAAAAACTACCAGGGTAATAATATTGATAGCAAAGGTAGCAAATGTGGTAATAGAAATGCTAGTTGTTTAAACTACTATCAAAAGGAAGGCAAGTAGTGAAATGCATACAAAGCATAGGTTTGTGGCGAAATGATTGTGCACGGGAGTAAAAGAATGAAAGGCTCGGAAATGGAAGGAAAAAGGCCGTAATTAATATCAAATTGAGTGCAAATTGTTCGGAATTAACTGGGCTATAGCTTATTAATTAAAGAGGGATCTTAGAGGTTGCCAACAGTTGAAAGCAGGCTATTTTGGTATGAAAGCATAAATGAAAAAGCTGTCAATGATCAAATAGCAGTCAAATGCAGCGATTTCAAGTTAACTAAACTGTCAGTTTGGTTGGTTTTACTTACTGGAACTTGGCTACAATTTGTGGGACTGCACTGTAAGTGCAATGGAGTAGGGGCTCACATAAAAGTGAGTTACAGGCCAAAGAATTTGGCCTTACAAATTAACGTGCAGACCGGCTAGTAGTCTGTCAAACTTAGAACTTACAACTCAACCACAACCAATTTCAATGTAGCAATAGTCACTTCACCTATAGTGATGCTAATGGACTAAGTAGAAACCATAAATAACTACCAAAAAATCATAAATAAACAAATGAATGAAAAAATGCCGAAAACAGGACGAATATTAAATAAATAAAGAGATGAACTAATTAAGGAATAAACAAATAAATGAATAAATGAAATAATGGTATATAAACTTGGAAAATGAAGGTTTTTAAGATCTTTAAACGAAAGGCCAGACATATACCATAAGTTAAGTATGGAAAGCCATACTGGCACAAGAAATGAAGGACAGAATCATTGTTCAAAAGGGCTTTTTTCTGAATACACCGCTCTGTGAGCGGTATGCCAGGCTGATGATGATCTTCAAGGCTAAAAAGGGGTTGCCGGAAAATATTCAAGTGATATAAATCCGATTGATGGTATTGTGGTGAAATAGGTTGTAAGTGAAATAATGGTGTTAAAAACAGCTCGACTTGAAAACATTTCTCGAATACGATTACTGTTAGGGTTTTTAAAGTATGTACTAACCTTTCTTAATAAAGTAGTTCGTTCACATATTCTAAGAAAGTTGATACCAGGACGAAGATAGTTTATTACCCGTTAACAAGTTGTTAGTTGCCAGATGAATGGTTTCTTGAGACTTATCAGAACCGTACGTGGGAAAAACAAAATATATAAATATGATTCGAATATGTTTATCATATAGAGTACGAATTTCCAGTGTTGTATTATAAAATTAATTGTAAGTGTAGAATGTGTCGTAGTAGCTAGTAATTTGTTAACAAACAGTTAGATACCGGCGATCGGAGTTAGCTTTCTGTCGTCGCGTCGATGAGTTAAAGTTTGGTTTATATTTTCATACCTTTTGATTTTAATCCAGATATAAACGAGGCTGTAGCGGAGTTATTTGAGTTTTTTTTTTTCGTTTGAATTGTACAACCAGAGTAAAAGGTTTGGTTTATGAAACGATTTTTCATTTTGAATGAGTGGTTATATAAAGTGTAGACTTAGGTAGTTCTGTTTCGTTAACGCTTATCTAATTATACGGTTTTTTATATTGTATAGCGTTTTACCAAGGAGGGTAAAAGTTAGGTAAGTTAGTTATTTTCGTGTTGAGTGTGGATATAACAGTTAACAAGCGGTTAGCGAGTTTGATTGGATTCGATTCAAAAGTTTGTTAAGGTTGTTAAAAGTATTAATGGAAATATGAGTAAGTTAGTTAGTGTAGTAGAGAAGTTGTTAGTAAACAAGGATGTGTATTTGGATTTCAACGACGGTATTAACGATCATTAACATATTGATGATTAGTTTGGCGATAGCAAACGTAATATAATGAATATAACTTCTTATATTATATTGATTATTATTAAAATAGATGTTTTCAAACGATTAAGGTATTGCTGACAAGTTAAATTGTAATCGTTCACGAGTTAACCTAGATGGATTATCAATTTATTTAGCTTAATAGTAACTATATTTGAAGATAGAGTGGGTATCAATATTAAAAAAAAATTGAAAGTGGTTTCTAAGTTCATCGGACATAGCCTACCCATTTAAGTAATATTTATTATTCCGGAAAGTTCTCAATTACAGAACTATCTATTTAAGGTTTAATTCGGACTAAGAGTATTTTTCTATTTAATTTTCAGGCTCATTTTCGATATCAACTTTATGAATATAAAAAGTGTGTAGTCTGTAATTACGAACCATTTAGCTTGTGGGTAAGTTGATTACTATTGGGACGAACTAGTTAACCTAGAAGGGGGATATTTCGTTCCTATAATATCAGGTTTGATAAAATCATAATTATGAATACGTATAATATAGAATTTATTGTAAAAATAACCTGGTTTTGAGAGTAATAATCTAGCTGATAATTTACAATAATATTTTCAATAGTATTTCGGACCTGAAATAGTTTGGATACAAAGTAATACTTATATACCATACCATTTATACGTTGGAATTTGAACGTTATTGGAATTTAATGAATGACATGGTATTTAGAATAAGTTAAACGAAAGTTTTATCTTTAATGTATGATTTTGTAACCTAGATAATAGAACATTCTTCAGATGATATAGTGTTTACATAATAGTTGTACGTAATGAAAATGTGTTCATATTATTAAAGGTATTATTTTTTCACTTAACGCTCATTGATATTAGATAATAAAAAGTTTGAGTATAGTAAGATATAAATAATGAAGGAACGTAGGTACGTGAAAATTTTAATTAGTATAATCAATAACATCGTTTATTTTGGGTTAGATTTTAGTATTAAGATATTAATTCACTTTTAGTAAGTCTTAATGACCTATGTTCAAACTATTTGTTTAGTTTGAACCCCGATTGTTAACGATAGCACGGAGGAATTCCCATAATTATTAATATCAGCTGAGAAATTATTCCGAGTAGGTTTAGTATTTACAACTTTTATTGTTTTCAAATGAAAGGTGAATTTTGAACGATGTATAATAATTGTAAGGTAATGTAGATTGATATTTCATGTTTAAGGAACTTCGAGTATTTAGTTGATAGATTACTCGATTTGAAAGCCGTTAAGAAACCAGTAAAAGTTTTCAAGAATAATTCTGGAAAATATTGTTAATAGGATATCCGCTCATAAATATTATAACTATTGGTAAGGCTTTAAACATTGCAACGTTGTCGATTCGATTGGTCGAAATAACAGTAGTATTGCGTGGTCAGATGATGGATGTATTGTTTTAGGTTTGGCAGACCGCTAGCCGGTCTGCATACTAATTTGCATGGCTAATTGCTTGGCTCGTGTCCGAGAGTGAAGTGCAGCGTACTGCATTCGACTTACACCTAATACGGTAAGTCTGTATAAATCAATACACTTAACTTGCAGTTTAGTATAGATAACTTTAATATTAGTAAAGTTGACCTACTCTACTGCATGTAATACTATTTTAATACTGGCTGCTTTAGTTTGTGCGCATACGCTAGTGTAGCTAACTAATCTTTTCTGGTTACCACACAATTGCATACACATTAACTGGCCAGACTTCTGTTGATTCCAGTTGAATTTCATACTAAATTACACCTAATTGTATGCAAATTAACCCTATTTGAACTTAATTGCTCCGTCGCTTCAAGGTCCGAGTTTATCAACTCCCACAAAAGGTTTTTCCGCTACAGGCTTTTATAAGCCTCCACTTCAGCCGTGCCAACCAAATAGATCACCATCATAAATCCCCTGACAGTCTTCCAGTTATCCAGCATATCTTTGTCCTCCGTCATGTGATTTAAGCTTTCCGGGTGGCCTATTAACATAGCCTTCAATACAAATAGTTCGCTTGTTATTGTTCACAAACCTTTTCAAGGCCTTATTTGGCATTCATTTTGTTATAAAGTCTGTTGATTTGTCTTTACTATTGATTTATAGAAATTTCTTAATCTTCCTCCCTTCGTAGGCTTTATGGAGTTCCATCACGTCGATAATTAGGCGTTTTTTGCTAATGGTTACGAGCTTCAAAAGGTATTCGAAAAGGCTTTTTACGTCGGTATAAATTACCACCGGGGTAAAGGAAATCTTTAGTTACCTAGTAATAATATTAAGATTTCTTTTTACAATGCTATACCTATATTAAAACCCGCTATTATGTCGTATACCTCCGATACCAATACTTTTCGTGTTATCCTCTTATACATGACGGAGGTCCAATGAATTAGGCTGCCGATGATATTAAACAAGGTTTTTAGTTTATCTTCGTTAACGAGGGTTATTGGAAAATCAATTTGTAAAGAAAGGTCGGTGTTATTTGTAAAGGACTCGTGGATCAAAATTATTAATTTAGCCTTTAATAGATGGATTGAGAATATATTAATCCCGCGATCCAAATTCCGCATCTGATACTAAAGCCTTTTATCTAGCTAGTTAAAGTCCTTATTCGTTGGTTTTTATACTTATGCGGCGATAAATATGTCTTAAAAGGCTTTCGATTGGTATAAGGTAGTTATACAACTACCTCGAGCACGTTACTCTCAATACCGTTAAGCTTGAGCTTCGTTATATTTGTAAATTATAGCAACAATAGCGCCCTAACCCTTTTAGTGAAACCAAACATCGGCATTAACATTAGGTATACGGATCAAATATTTATAAAAATAAAATTAACTATCTTTCATCAGCACCGTTACCGGTTTGCAATCTCAGAACTTAAAGTCCTTAATCGCTTGTTATTTTAATATTACGACGTTAGCCGTTCAAATGAAAAAGGTATCATTAATTTGTATGCTTACCATGTCAAAGTCATTTTTTTACGTTATTATTAAATACGAATCGTATATTGACGACTTGGTCACTAGCCGAGATTTAAGGTATAACTGATAGATAAAAATCAATAGACGCCTACTTGAACCAATCCATGTAATAGCCTAATTAAACAAATCCATGCATTAGCTTAATATATTGTATTATCATACCTAAAGGGTAGATAACACAGAGTTCCTATATCTGTTCTAATAATACAATCCGTTTTAAATCCATTTCTAATTACGGGTAGACTTACGTTATATTACGGCTATTAAGCGTAAACTTGCCTCTAGGTTTAGCTGATAAACTTGGTGTTATAACAATTATTAAGCTTTAGGTGATTTTTCAAATCGTTGGCTATTGCCTAAGTATACAGCTTTTATCTTTATTACCATATCCTTAAGCTATTAAATGTGATTTTTCGTACGGTTACTCTGTAATCTTACCTTCAACCTCGCAGATAATTTTCGACTTGAAGATCGTAAAGTTTGGGTTTTAAAAGTTGAAATCGGTTTTCGGTACGAATTGTACAACCTTTCGAGTTAGTAGGCCGTTAATTAGGACCTTATCGTTTTCCTTAACAGGTTTTTCGAATGTTTTGATAAATCCTTACACTCGGAGTTTTAATTCTAAGTTTTTGTTATCCTTATTTTTTCTACTTACTAGAGTAGTATTTTAGATACGGCCCAGTATGTATTCCTTCCATTTAATATTCATTTTTCCCCAGAGGTCCTACGTGCCGGCGGGGTTTTATCAGCTTATTGATAATAGGTAAAGAAGGTTCGTATTAATTGGGTCGTTTTGCTGAAGGGTTTTTATCGTTAATGGTCCTAATATAAGGCTTAACCTGGGTAATTCGAAGAAATACAGAACCGTTAGTAGTTTTAATAATCACTTTGTAATTCGCGATATTTAATTTTTTGTATGAGTCTATATATTTGCCCAGCTTTTGCTACACGAGGACTTTACTTTGTTACAGTAAAGTAAATACGTCGATTATTTTATAGTCATTTCTGTTATTAAGGGCTGTATTAATTTAGTGGCGTGCCGATTTTTTTCGTAGCTTTTTTAAAGTTTTTTTATAGTCTGTAATATGTTTTTAAGTATTTACCAGGGGCGGAGAATTATTCTTTCAGTGTTTAAACGATTTAAAGACCATTAACGTTAATATCAAGCCTTCAGAGCCTATAGTGTTGTTTAGGCCTTATACTACTATTTATAGAGGTGCCTCCGAATCCGTAAATCTTTTAATTTCCAACGTAAGGATATTATACGCTCTCTGAAGCAGTAAGTATGCCCTTTTAACCTTTCTAATATTCCATTGTGCTTTGACAGGTACCTGTTCATATTGGATACCCATTATCTTGGTACTTTTCTGAAACTGCGTTACCGTAAAGTTGATGTCGGTATCGTGGACGACAACCTTGAGTCGGTCTAAGTACGTGTCAATTCACAGTATCCTTAGGGTTTCCCACGTATTTTTTCCCGAAAGAGACTCTAGTAACTTTGATCCGTAAAAAGAGGTTGCGGAGTTAATAACGCGGAAAATAGGCTTCTTATCCAAGTAAAATACGTTAACAAAATTTTTTGAATTAAAGTCCTTGTCGTCATTTATTGTAAACTTAGTTATTCGGAAGGCTTAGTTATACGTTTGGCAGTGGTGGCAAAGTCTTTTAATAGATTTTAGGGTAAAGTATTCCACATTTTTATATCCTACGGATTTTACGACTTTGTATAGCTTGTTATCGGTTGAATAGTTAAAACGCCAGTGTAGTTAACGTATTTCTAGCTCCGTCAAGTTTAACAACAGTGTTTCCGAGCCTTAAAGATAAAACTATAAATTCCCCCACTTAAGGGCGAGTAAAAGCCTCCTACCGTTTTTAACCTGTTCGTTTACGTTAACGTTGACTTTAACACCGAGAGTTTGTATATGCTCCAATCAAAGTTAAAACGAGTAAAGGGATTGAAAGATGTAGAACATTATTATTCGCATAACAATTTAAATTACCGTTATTCTTAGTAACGATAGTTATCCGCTTAGTCTGAAGCCAATTTTGACTTAGCTAATATCGTCACGATTAATCGTAGTAGCTGTAGTGTTTTTCCTCCGCGGTGTTATATACTGCAAATATCCTCTTATTAAGTACCTTACTACCCTTATGTCTAATATAATACATTAAAACGTGTGATCCGGGTAGCTATTACGAATATTAAAAGTGTTTAAGTGATTGAGGGCTTAGTTTACGCAGTGCGAGGGGTTTTTACCACCTAAACGGTATAGGAAGTCGTGGTTGGCTAGTGACTAGCCTGTACTAAAAGCAATATATTCGTGTTACGTAATTTATTTAAGGGTATTCCCGTCGTCAATTGGCTTATCGCCCTCGAAATTTGAAATTTAATCCAAATAGTCCTATTTGAAAGAAAATATATATCAGGGGTAATATACTGTTTTTCGGTTATTACTTTTGGCGGGAGGGTGCCTAGTCAACTAGTAGCAAAACTTACTTCGAAATTAATATCTTTTACCAATTTTTCGAAGATAGTGTTAACGGTTAAGAAATCCGCTTAAAGCTTAGCCTTATTAGTATTAACATAGTTATTACCTCTAATCTGGGGCTGAGGTCGATAGACAAGACCTTAGGCGTTATAAGCGCTAGTAGTTGCGGTCGATATAATTAACTACCATAAAGTATTTTTTATTTACGTCAAAGAAATTACTAGCTTGAGAGTATATACTAAGAGAATTTGGTATATACGCTATTACGGTGGTAAACAAGGAACGCAACTGGCTAAAAAATACTTTGTAAATGGTATCTAAACGTTGTAAAGCGTATTCGAATTTGTTAACGCCCGTGAATATTGCCTATACCTACTCGCGAAGTATAACTTTGCCAACGTAAGCTTTCACCATTAGATTCAAACACAGCATTAACTTATTAAATATTTGATTAAAAATATCTATTTGTATTTCCTCCATTTTACTTTTCGTTATTGTTATAGTTTACCGCATTATAGAACAGTCTATATGATATTATGCGAGGTGAATATCGTGTTCTAAATGAATCTTTATGCTTTTGTAGATCTAGCGAAATATGGTAACTCCAATAAGGATGGTTAGGTAATACTCCCTAACATGTCTTGTAAGTATTTCGAGGAATAGTAAGTAAAAATCCGAAGGTAAAATTTTATCCATTTGTCAATATTTAAAAAGAGCATTATTTTGGGATTAAAGAGGCTATAAGGCTTCTTATTATACTTTTATTCATCTTTCCAAATATTAGTCTAGTTCTTCAAAAGCTTGTAATTATTGTTAACCATCTTCACAGGTCTTAGGAAAAGGTCGCAATAGTTATTTCAACCTTAAATAGTATTTCCAGGAAATTTAATCCTTAGAGCTTCCGAAGCATGATATTAATGGTCATTGTCAGTTGCCCAACCCGAGAGGTAAGATCTTGTGATAGAACTCGTGGTAGGCTCTTACGCGTAGGTAAATCTAAAGGGGAAAGGTTTGTAAAGGGCTTGGCTGTTTTGAGTAAAACGATAAGGATAAAGTGGTACCTAACGAATTTAAGAGACTTGATGATTTTACTTAATTAACTGGTGTAAAAAGTCAACGCTAATACCTCTGGCCGCGTAGGCAGCCGCCTCTTTAAGTGCTCTACCGCAATTAGAAAGGTATTTTACGCTGTTATATAGTGGTGTTAAATTGTCGAACAGATTAACAGGTTCTATATCGCTATTATATGAAAAGGCGAGACTTAGCTAGTGGTAAACTGGCGGTCCTCTGGAACGTATATGTGGGCTTTAGGATCTCTTAATGCCTTTTCTATTTCCTTAAAAGTCTTAAGGATTAGAGTCTTAAAAGTAATCTTCTTATTAGGCTATTTTATAATAGGTTTTTGCCATTCCTAGGAAAGTTTGATTCGATAAGGAAATGCCAAGGCAAGTAATCTGCTTTTTAAAACTATTATTAACCGTACGTTAGATTATCGTAAAAATATCTAACGTCTACTGATTAAAGAATTTACGAAAATCTGGAAAAGTGCAGACATTGAGGTCAAACTCTTTACCAGCATTAGATTCAAATATGTATTGGTTAACGTAATTGTTTCAATTAGTTTTAGTGACGGTTTTATTATCATTCGTAATACAGAATTATTTATCGTAGTTGTTGACGAATATTATTCCTAGGTTTTTAATTGTTTCTTTCCTATCGCAGTCGGTGATCGCTTTAAAGTAAATGTTTGCGGAGGGTATTTCAACGTTCTGGCGTCTTTGAGACGTGTAGAGCGAGAGACTTGGTGATTATAAGCGTAGGCACTTAGTGTTTTGACGTAAAGTCGCGTGGAAACTTAGCAATTTGGCGTTAGGTCATGCAACGTAGATTTTTCGGCACAACTTGGCGATTCTTGGTATTTTCGCTTAAATAAGCAAATTTGATAATTGGATCGACATAGGAGGGGTGAAAAAAAATGAAGTATGGGCAAAGGTTTGGTGTAGAGGGTAAGTTTGAAGGTTGTTATTGGTAGTAAATGGCGAAGGTTGGTTTTTGTGGTTATTTGGCATAGAGACTTAGTTGTTTTCTTACAGTAGTAACACCCGCAGTAGTATTAACTTAGCCGTTTGCTAACTTACAGAACTTTAAAGCTTCTAACAGTTAATCTTAACTTTTTTAAAAAAGATCTATAAAGTTTTCTTGGTGTTTCGATAACAATACCATCGCTACCTCTAAGCTGCCGTGAATACCGACGTATCCTAAAAGTCTTCTTTACTTACTACCGTAAAAACCGATGTAACATTAAAGGCCCTTCGCAAAAACCTTCCCTCTACCATAGTCTTTCACAAAGTGTAACTAGAAGGTAACTTCTTCTTCTACTTAGCTAATCTGCGCTTAAGCCAATAAACACTAATTAGTATTGGTAGGGTTTTAGATGTTGGAACATTATCCATTCGATTGGTCGAAGTAACAGTAGTATTACCTAGTCAGATGATGTATGTATTGTTCTAGGTTTGGCAGACCGCTGGCCGGTCTGCACTGTAATTTGTATAGCCGATTGCTTGGTTCATGCCTTAGAGTGAAGTGCAGCGTACTGCACTCGACTAATACCTAATGCGGTAAGTCTGTACAAAGCAATGAACTAAACTTGCAGTTGTGTATAATAAACTTTACCGCAAGTAGAGTTGATCTACTGCGCTGCATGTGATACAATTCCAACAATAATTATTTAAAAATATTAAGCCGTATGAAATCACTTAAATGAAAAGTAAGATTTGAAAAGCATAGCACGTATTGCGTCGCGGCTCACGAGGCAGGTAATAAGCGCATGGTACATAATCTGAGTTTATACGGTGATAGCTACCTCGTAATCAAAGATCTTAATATGGTTGGTAATACGAGAAACTTAATTATTGTTAATTGTATGTTTGGGTAGAAATATATAAATTATATGTTTTGTTTTTTGTAACATTGATATTGATGGCAAACCCGCAATTGTTTCAATATATCTTAAGAATTATTCGAAAGTAAATAATATCAATAGTAATAACAGCGGTCTCGATACTTTAAAGATCAACATTAACAAAGAGTTCTTAACCTTGAGTAATAAACTTGCCGGTAGTGGGGAATAATGAGATATGTAGATTGAGAAACGGTACAAAAGCAATTAATTTAAGGCGAAAGAGCCTTAATTTTCGTATTATAAGCCGAAAGTGTTGAAAATACACCAGTTACAGTTATTTAGCACACTCAACAACAAAGCTAGTCATTACTTAGTACAACTTCAAGTATTTGACACGTCTCAACACTAAGGATAAGGAATTTACCAGAGATAGGGATATTTTCAAGGGCTCTAGTATTTACTAACGCAAGTACTAGTATTGACTAGCACAAGGAATTAGCACGAAGATGCTGCCTGGGCTAGTACTTATTAGTACTGAGAAACTAGTATATACTAGTATATACGAGCATTAACTAGTACAGAGTCTGGTAGCATGGAGGATTGATGTACATGCCAAGCATTACTTATATTGGGGAAATGGCTACCCGCTGTCATGGGAGGGATGTCTGAAGGGTAAAGGGGTACCCGTAGTGACTAGTCGAACTAGAAACAACATTGCAAATACACCTTTTGAACCCTCCAAATACCTCCCTTTAAAGACCCTATTCCCACCGTAATCACTAGTTGACTTGTAAAGAAGTTGTTTACTTTGTACCCATTCTGACCCGCAGTCAGAAATATAAACCAAAAGATGAGAACGAGTACGATACGTAAAGAGACGAGTACGAGGCGAGAAAAGACGAGGAAGAGTACAATACAAGACGAGGACAAACACGACATGAGAAGAGAACGTAGACGAGTGTAACACGAGTATGAAATGAAACGAGTACAAGGTGAAAACGAAACCAGTAAGAAACGGAAACGAACGAGTATGATAACGAAAATAAAACCCTTAAAAACCTTACAGTTACCTAAAGCTAGCTATACAAGACCATTAAAGTTAGAAAATAAAATAAAAAACAGATTGTTTAAATATATAAACGTTTTTCAACAATTCTGACCACCAAACATTTATATTATATAAAAAGATTTCATTCTTTTACGCGCAAAATAATATTAACGAAATACAATGATTATATTTATTATACCTCCTAAAATTAGTTTTACACGAATTTTTGCGGGATAATTCGAAGAAAATACGAATAACTACATCGAGGACGTAGAAATTACGACAGAAACGTAGTCTTAAAACGATATTCTCATCAAAAAGATTTCTCAAAGTAATTTTAAGACGGGGTTAAAAAGGGGGGCAGCCAAATAGTACTGAAATATATTAGTGGAGGAGAAATAATAGTAGGATGATTTTTAGGTACTTTTTAAAACTCGTTTAGGAGTCTTGCCTACGAATCGTGAGTTAAATAAGTAAAAAGGGTAAATAAACTTCCCGCATAATACACTTATATATCAGAAAATAAACTAAGAATCATGATTTAAATCTACTTTATAAAAAACGGCTAAAACCATAATTCAATGTTAAAAACGAGAGTTATTAACCGTTTGGTCTTTAATATCTTTATAAATTAAAACAAATGTATAAAGACAAAGTTACGTACGATATCATGCGAAAGACATTAATCGCCGCAATTATAGTCCCTAACCATAATATCAATCTTTTCTTCTCGCAATATGAGAAGTAAAAAGACACTTAGAAGTACCGAACGGAAAAACTACTCGCTAAGGCAATTATAACGCTAATATAAAACCAAATGGATAAATTAACACCTCATGAATATAGGGAAACGCGTTTTATAACTTACAAAATATTCAAGAGTATTGCAACTCATATTAACACTACTTTTAATTTAATCCCTCAGCAACGATGGTAAACTAGCGTAACTTACATTAAATAAAAAATGAAATAGGTATCGATTAATAATAATAGTAATAATCATAATAATCATAATAATAATAATAATAATAATAATAATAATAATAATAATAATAATAATAATAATAATAAT
>JASMMZ010000010.1:10718811-10793650 GCA_038502455.1 Anisogramma anomala | reverse complement strand
ATAATAATAATAATAATAATAATAATAATAATAATAATAATAATAATAATAATAATAATCATAATAATCATAATAATAATCATAATAATAATCATAATCATAATTATAATTATAATCATAATTATAATCATAATCATAATCATAATCATAATCATAATCATAATCATAATAGTAATAATAAAATAACATATAAATATACTTTAACTATGGGAATGTGTCTAAACCATACCATAGGTTTTACGACTATCTTTACCCCCGGTAACTATAATCAAAAACGTGACAAATACGAAATCTAATATTAACGAAGCGAACGATCCCTAGGGAGGTAAAAATAAAAAGAGAAGTAAACATAAAGATATACGAATTATCATTTGTAACATTAATTAATTAAATCAAATACCAAGACTTTTACCCTACCTTTAACATTAATTATTTATATCTGGCAAAACTAAAAGTAAAGTGAGGCAACGTATAGGATTTATGAAAGAAGCCGAAAAAACGATAATATATTTATAAAGATAAAGGAAAAGTAAAAAGATTAAGTGAATTACCCCTTTCATAGCCGCTGAACGCCGTAACACTCGAAATATGGGGTAAACAAACCTATACGTTCGAATTAAGGACGAGAAAGAAGGTTTATCTAATACTTGTACGAAACTTAACTCCCCTTATCCTCGACCGTTATAGTTTTGAAACCTTTTATCCATAATTTAGACCAACAAAAGACGGTTTCACGAAGGGTTTTCCAATTTTCGTATCGTTATGTAAAACCAGTACGAAACGAATACTACGGAAAAGAGAAAAAATATCGTATCTATTCGAATATTTTGAGGTCGTTTCACAAACAATTGAACCTAATAAATATTTTACGATAAATTTATTTTAAGATTATTTTCGAGTAAATTTTAAACCGTAGTTATATACTATGTAAATGGATAACGAGAATGTGTGGTTTCGATACTATTCGACGGACGAAAATAGAGAGAAAAACGGCGAGGAAAAAGACGAAAACGAATAATATTTGTACATTCGACGGTAATAACAGCTATAAAAGATCGTTTTAAACCACGTATTATAAAAACTGAACTCAGGTATATTTAAGGTAATACCGATAATATCTATATCGATAACTACCTGGTAAATAACGGGTTTTTAGTTCAACTTGTTACGCGAAATACGGTAACTCGTATAAGAATTACCGTTTAGATAACCGAATCATTCATAACTTTTACAATAACTAATAAAAACCTTAATAACCTATGTATTGTTTTTTAACGTTAATAATATTCTCTCTTTCATTTAAGTATTCGTTTCAGAGAATTATCTATTATATAATATGTTATTAAATTGTAACTAGCTCGTTAAATTTTTAGCTGTTAACAATTATATTGGAAATGTCCCTATACTTATGTGTAAAGGCCGATACCTAGTCTTTGTGCCTGTAAAACGATTTGTAAAACCGTTGCTTTGTAATATTTAACCATATTATGTAAAACATTTTTTAGATGAAAATCAATATTCGTCGAATGGATCGATTACGAGTAATAGAAAAGAAACGTTGAAATCAGACTTAAGGAACGAAAATAGAAGCGATGAAGACGAGGACAATGATTAGGCCTTAGACGAGGAGGATGTTGAATGCTTACGAGAATTTAAAGAACTCATCGATTTTACGAAATATACGTGATAGTAAAGTAAACGCCTAAACTAAGGCGGATCTTACACCTGGAAAAAGCCATTAGCCTACCGAAAAACCTAAGCAATACTAGTACTTACAAATAAGTACGTTTCGAAAAATATTTAATTATATCAAAAACATATAAAAGCGATACAAAAACATATATGGATAAAAAAAGAAACCACAAAGGTAGCACAAAAACATGTTAAAACGAAACAAGAATATTAACAATGATTACCAACCGAATAAGGAGAAAATTGAAAAAAGCTATTACATTTAACGAAGTAAAGGGGTTACTTAATAAAAAGTATTTCGATATATTTTTCGATATCTTTAACGTTTTATTATGTTTACGTATTTCACGTATTTTGACCTAACTTTGAGGAAACGAAACAAAATATTCTTATTATTTTACGATATTACCATTACCTATAAAGCTATTAATCATTAATTACAAAAGGAAAACTAATTCGGGATTCGACGGATAAGACGATTATATTTTAGCGTTACGGGCGTTAATTGATAAAAAGATAAAAAGGCATTCTTAAACGTTTCAACATACGAATATTAACGCTGGTAGAATAGAATAAAGGAAAATAAGAGAGACATGAAAAAAGTTTACCCGGCATATGACGAGCGAAAACGAATACCAATAACATAAAATAGTAAATTCGATAAAAAAATTCAACTTCGTCCAGGATGAAATGAATCAGACTACGTATTATAAAAATTATTAAAATATGGATTAAGGCTTTCGGAAATAATGATAGAAATATAAGTAGAATAAATAAGGCGTACGAATTCGCTGACGAATAATACCCACAACTTTACAAGAATAAAGGTAAAGGATGGATATTAGCAAAGAGATTGGTATATATTTGGAAAGATACTTTTGCCTTTGGATTAGAAGACATATAAGTAGTTAATTTGATCACTTATTTAATCGAACTTAAACCGAATAATGACTGTTTTAGCTAAAACAATGGAAATACTTACAAAATAAGGTCGCATTCGTACAAAGATTTAATCTAACCATAAAAACATCTGAATTTTATATACGAGATCTGTTTAATGGGGGTATATACTTACGATACCTAATGAAGAAAAACGAAGAATGCCTATTCGTTTGTAATTATATTCCAGTTGATAGTTATATAATTAAACCATAATAGCCGATACACTTACGAGATAAAGTTTTAGATACTATTTCTAATGTAACCACAACGTCATCTTTCAAGGTAACGTAACGAACGGATATTGGGGAATTTCTATTACTCTAGGTTATAAGTATAAAATGGTATTTATTACGTTAAATATATAATATTTGATACTTAGGATACCTTAAGTAATAACAGGAAGTATATATACCTATTATGCACTTAGAAATATTACCTTTAGTAAATATCCATTGCCAAATAACTAGAGCGGTAAGAATAATTTAAAAATCAACGAAAATACCACGAGATGAAATCGTAAAAACGGGAAAATTAGTCAATTGTTATTTCCTTGATTAATGGGAAATAACTATACCGGTAAAATAAATTTCGATATAAATATTGACAACTATAACGCCTTATCGGATGAATTTATCCTAATGTTTAATTTCTTTTACTACTAATATTCTCCCCACCTCGCATTCGAAAAATTAGCTTTACCCCTTACAAAACTATCTTATTCGGAAGCCATATTGACTTATGGGAATTTGAATTGTTATGGGGTCGAGTTCGGCGGTCCAAAAAGCAAAGAAAAAGATTCAAAATATAAGAAAAACCTAAAAATCCCCACACCTCGTCAAAGATATTAAACGAGTCTCTTTACCTTATACCATACTTCGCGAGGTACATTCTTAGAAAAGCGTCGTGAACGACAATTTTAAAAACGTCTTATATGAATAGAATACCGAAAACAACTTCGATGGGAAAGAGTTGAAAATAGATGTAATAGGTCCCTAAAAAGTTTAAGTGAAAAAGGGAGTACGTTAAGGCTTTCGTTACCATATACCTGGATATTTAACAAAACATTGTTATAATACTAAGTCTCTCGCTTTAATATTACGTCGTAATAGATACATTAAATAAAGAAATCGGTGATGTCGCTTTTTTAACTAAAAGGATTGCCGACGGTTACTGAGGTTGTTGATAAGTTGATGTCTTTTATTAGAATTTTGGGTTCTTTTTCCTGCAAAATAAACGATGCCGGGGCTAGGTATACCATTGGTGAGAAGGAAGTATTGGCCATGGTGGGATGCTTCAATGAAACTAAGATATAGGTGATTAAGTCTCTTTTTTCGACAATGGTATATATTAATTACAAGAACCTCATTTTATCGTTAACGAGTCCGACAATACCTTTAAGAAATATCGCTTGATAGAAAAATATTTTCGAAATGTTTCATGTAAAAATAGTATATCGCACTAATATAAGTAAGATTATCAAAATAGTGAACGGGACTTCGAAGTTATCGAGACCAATTTTAAAGCTTGTAAAGTTAAATATAAGAGAATTTCCGTAAGCAGTAGGAGAATGCTTTCTTGTAAGATTAGCGATATTAAAAGATCTGAAAACGGGAATTTTTTTTTTTTTGCCTATAGGGGTGCTAAGCCCCGAACGAATATTACGATCTAAAAAAAGTAACTATGGTAACCGTATAAATCGACGAAATGCATTAAGACGGGGATATTATAAGATACATTTTAGGTAGTTGAAAGAAAATTGAGGATTTACTGATATAAATAACAAGGAAAATAAAACGGGACTTATTATAATTTTTTTTATTGAAGACATCTTACTTATAAGGCGAAAACTCAATATATGACATGCAATATTTGTAAGAAAAATTAGGGTAGCTCGAGTATTAAAATATGTTTATAACCTCCATAGGCATTTTGTAGTTTCCTCGATCATTTATAAATTAAATGAAATACCATAATTACAAACTCAGTACATTAACACTGAAAAATACTTTAAAACTTACGAGCTGTGCATTTTGTTCAATACCGCCAGACCAGTTAACACAGGACTCGTATTTGTTACAGTTTCAAATTTATAGGATAACGTAGGTATGGATTTTGTAAGGAAGATAAATATAAAAGGAGTTGGCGGCGAATTTTATCTTTATCTTATAATCAATTGTTTCTCGCGATTTTTATTTTGCCGTATAACAGGTAAACCGACAGGCGAGGAGGTATATCGATTATAAAATCTTATTACTAACGTTTTCGGCTTTCTTAAGGAATGTTATTCGAATAACACAAGATACTTTGAAAACCCGACAGTTATAAAGTTTTTTTTTAAAGGTGGAACAACGATATTAAATACGCCAAGGTACTTAGGCATATTAGTAGCATTAATTAAAGGGTCAGTAAGGCTAATTGAAAATAAGCTAAAGAAAAAGGCTTACGAACTTAGGTACAAATAACTTGAAAAGTGGCTTAAACTTTCAGCCAATATTATGAAGGCTATGAATAACAGACTCAAAATAAACTTACCCTATATATTATGATAAGTTATATTAGGCTGGTTAGTAAAGTCCTTCAGGGTTATCATTACGAAAGTAGTGTTAAACCTGGATCGAGAACAATTAGCGGTAATATTTGATAAATCGCAACCAAATAAGGAGGAAAGTCGTGATAAGTTCGTTAGACGGCGTAACAGTTTACATTAACGAGGAACTAATAAAAGGGTGTAGCGATGGATTAAATCTAAGACTAACTTCGAGGATGATGGCAATAGGTTTAAAATTGGCGATAGGGTATAGGAGATCATTCCGGAGAACCGCTAAATGAAACTAAAAAGGTTTTTGGTTAATAAAGATAAAATCAAAAACCTAAAAAACATTGAGGCGCTTACATTTAAGTCGCAATGAATATAGCTATAGGAGGTAAACGAAATCGTTTTATCCGTATCGCTTCGCTACATTGATCCTATCACTATATTGAAAAGAACGAAAGCTCGCGTCAACTTACTAAAGCTATAGGTTCGGAGGGGAAAAGATGAGGAGGAAAAGGACGGAAGAAGAGGAAAAAGAGGGCAAGATATAGAAGAAATAAAGGATACTTACGTCAACAATTTCGACAGAAACGAGCACACCATTAATTAGAATACGTTTGGATAGAATAACGATATTAAATTTTACCAAGATTAAAGTTGTGGTTGTAGTCAAAAAAGTTAAAATTTCGAAGATTAAGGTTGAAAAAAACGTAGAAATTGAAGTTGAGGTTAAGGTTTATCGTGAAGTATTGTGGTGGAAAGTTCACTTTTGTTTCCTTGTTTCTATGGTTACTTTTGTTTCATTTCCCCACTTCACCCCAAGTCAATTTTTGATATAAACATTAACTTTTATCTACTTTATTTTATATAGCTTCGGGGACTCATTCATACATTAATTGGGGGATGGATGGTAGTATGGAAGATTGATGTACATGTCAAGCATGATTAATATTGGGTAAATGGCTACCCGAAGTCATGAGAGGGATGTCTGGATTGTCAAGGGGTACTCGCAGGGACTAGACGAACTAGAAACAACAATTAAAATACACCTTTCTACCCCTCCAAACAGCTTCCTTCAAAGATTCCATTCCCATTGTAATCAAGTCTCGACCTTTGATCGAGATTTGTATGAGGATATATTTGAGTATATATCTAGTCCTCCATGTAGATTCTAGAATTCTTGAATCTAAAAGCCTCTACAATATCTTCTTGTAAAAAAACTTCAATAACTTATTAAGAAGATTGTTCCCTACTATTTATTTCACTGAATTCAATACAATAAATTTCCTACCGTATGGATCAAAATCTCCATTTCTTCTAGATTTTCTCATTCCTTTGAGGATGCTCCGTTGGCATTCCCAGAACTTGGCTTATTTCCACCACCAGGTTTGTCTTAAAATAGTACCAGTGATGATGGTTTATCTTCATAGAGGACTTTTATTACTTTCGACCCTTTAGGTCCATCTGAACCTACATGTTTTTTTTTACTCTTTGTGTTTCTCTATCCCTTTGTTTCCTACGCTTTAAGGCTACGCCTGTTAGCTCTGAAGCTTCAAACCCTAAGAAAATATTTTTAAAAAGGTAAAATGAAGCTACTAATGCCCGTAAAGCTAAAGCTATGCAAGAATTTTAAACCTTTAATGATAATGACGTTACTGATAAGGAGGCTTAGGGTAGGACTTCCTATACATTAAATGATTCTGAAGGGGAGAAATTTAGGTCATTTATCGAATTATACAACAGACTGGTAGCGGAGTTTGAGAAACCCCTTTAAGGTCCCTACTCAACGAAACCAGAGTTGTTTCACTCTATAGGCATTAAACCGATAAAGGAGTAGGTGAGAAACATTAAAAACCCTTTTTTCAACACCGAGGAAAATAAACAAGTATGAAATCCTAAATTACAATTACTAAAAGACTTAGAAAATTATATCTTACGAAATATTAAAATTTACCTATTATTCATTCAAGGATGAGTTGTTAATATTGACTGGTTAAATATTTTGAAGGGTATTTTGAGGATCAAAATGAATTCAATTGTTACAGAAAACGACTATATTTACTTACTTATTTTTATCTAATGTAATTGTGAAGGGATTCTTAAAAATATTTGAATATGAATCTAGGACGACAAAATAATTTCTTTTATTATTAATTTCGACCTTTTAGCCATCATCGTTGGTATTAAGCACTCGTATAAGAAAATTTTCAAATTGATTGGTATATGTTAAGGTAGTGGATTGATTTAATATTAAAAACCTCGTGAGAAACTTTGTTGCCTACGTCTTTTACACTATTTCATCTTATCTTTTGAATGGAAACGTTTGAAAACACCAAAATAAACTCCATTCATTATGGTTGTTAAGTTGTAGATATTGGGTATTTCCTCTAAGTTTCGACCTGTTTTGAAACGGAGTCTCCAATTTAGACATTCTTTACACGAAGTAAATTGAGGAAAGTCGTTGCCTTAATATTACGTGAATTGTAGTAGGACTTCCAAGACGAAAGCTGTTTCAAGGAGAAAAAGAGACTGTAAATTCAATTTTTTTAAAGAAGACTAAACAGGAAAGCCTATTAACCGTAACAAGTATTTCAATCAATATGGTAAAATTGCTTTATCGGCTTTGACAAAGATTATTTAGCATTTGCTTATAGAGTACTTGACTCAAATTTAGGGCCTTCCTCTTCTGGTGAATTTATTAATGAAAAGAAAGAAAAAACGGATGTTGTTATGTTTGATAACGGTAAAGTGAACACATATTATAAATAGTATTATAACCCCATGATGCTACCGATATTTATATCGTTAGATATTCAATTTAATTGGTTTACTATACGAGACTTTTCATATTACCTTGCATTGGATAATATTGATTAATTAAATGGGGTATTTCATACGAGAGTTTCCTATTTTAGGGATTTACTTTTAATATTATAGGATCTTCTTTCAACGTTAAAGTATTCACTTTTTACGATAAAGGCTTCACTTTTCACGTCAATTCACTGAAACGACTAATTAAAAGACGTATTAAAAGCGGGTAGTGCCGCTATGTAGGCTCTACTTTTAACTTTAAGCGCTTAAAATTTGGTGTCAGGTTTTATTGATTTCCATTCTTTTTTCACATCATTACATTGTTTTACTGTTCATAAACTTTAGTTTCGAAAATTTGTAATGATTAATCAATGTTCATTGGGCCATATTTTAAACAATGAAAAATGGTTTGATTATCATAAAATGTAAGGTGAAAACTACCTATCATAGACTCAGACCTTTGGCTATTAAGCTTATAGGTCACGTGACTGTGTACGTAACGGGATAGGCCTGAGCTTGGTCCGAGCGCAGACTGGGTACAGGCCAGATACGGTTCGTATACGGATAGGGTACGGTCCATATACAGCCCGTGTAAGGGCATGTGACGAGTTGAGAATTTGCTTTGTCTAAGGGCCTTGTACATTATGTTATGGTAGCCTCTTTTAGTTTTCCTCCGCACCTTAATAGTAAATCCTATTTAGTACCTATTTGACTTACCATTGTAGGTCTAACCATAATATATTATTAGGGTTTTTTTTTACTTTTCTAAAATAATATTACTTATAATAAACAAATCGATGGGAAACGTTTATAATTCGGCGTTATATTTTAACGTTATCAGGGAAAATAGGCCGTCGGCGAATACCGAATCTTGTGCCTTTATATATATATCTTCGACACCTTTAAGACCGATTTAAGCAGATATTTTTCGTTTGTAAGATACTGTAGGCTACATCGCGTTGGTTATTTAATAGTTGTAATAACTGGGTAAATCGACTTTAACAATCGACCTTACATCTGACGTCGCTCAGGTTGCCGCGAAAATTTAACAACTCGAAACCAAATTAACCGTGACTCGCGCTGGGATTTTATCGGTTTAAACCAAAAGAAAACGATATAACCAACCGCAAATTGACAGATTTACTTTTACGTGGGCAGCAACACTCTAAACGATCTAATTCATATTAGAAACGAATAAGATATAAATTGGAAAAAGTTGGCACGCGTTCCTTTACAAATGAAGATATTGAACGGCGGCGGTAAAGCAGGTGGTTACGGCCTATTACAAAGCCGGAGGACACAAAGGGTAGGTATAACATAGGGAAATTTCTCGATTATATCGAGGCGGCTTTCGGAGAACTACATCGCGTAGACAAAGTATTAGTCGAATTCGAAAACTTGGTTAAAATTAATAAAGACCTATAAACACTATTCTCTATTAGGTTCAAGATATTTTTGGCTTAAGTAAAAGGCCTAAATTGGCCTTCGACCGCAAAATACAACAACTTATGATTTCGCTTATCGTTAGGCATCTGCAACAAATCTATTAAGGCGAGTATTAACCGAGTCAATTATATCGTAGCCTTGAAAAAGTATCGCGAATTCGCTGACTAATTGGAATCTTTAAATTTAAAGCGACGATTTAGTCGTTAATTAGCAGGACCCATTTAAAGCTAACGGCCAGATATTAATACAGTTATAACGGGAGTTTACGCCTTTTAAACGATTTCTTCAAACGGTTGGGGTAATCATGGCTAATTCTTTTAATACCGCGGTTAATTAGCTTAATATACCCGTTCGGTACATACTTAACACCAGGTATATAAGGCGACATAAACTATAATAACGAAATATTAAGTTAGGTTTATTTTAAGGAGTTTTATATATTATAGTTCATTAGACTATTTCCAACGTAATTATGACCTTCTACCGGTATTACCCTATTCGTAGGTATATATGGACTAAGTTAGAAAGGTAAAGGAAGGTTTTCTATTAACGGCAACGAAGGAAGCAAACTTTTAAATATAATTTCGTTTCAAAATTATATAACCTTAACGACGTAATTGTAAAATAGGGTAAAAAGGAATTTAATTTAATTGAAATACATATAAACTTGGAACTATCTATTATCTTCATAATTTGTCATAATACCTACTTTCTGAATATTTAGATCGATTTTTACTATAATTATTATTATATTTTAAACAAAGATTTTGTATAACGATTAAGGTTGAAGCCAATTAGGCTATTACATTCGCGAAATTTTGGGTTGATATTTGGTTTACAGCCAAATACGCGTATTACCTAAACATCATAGTTTGGTATAAATATTGATAAATAGTCGAGCCTATATAAATATATTTTATTCCCGGAATAACGCGGGATGAAATTTTTAAAATACCCTTAATACGATACTATAGGTAACTTGAAACGCGGACGGCAATCTATTGGTAATTTAGGTTTAAAAAATTGATTATCAACGTAATATTAATACGTCTAAGATAAGTGATATATAGGGTCTAGTGGGTTCGGTTTTCTTCGAGTTGACGTAACGTTTGTACCGAGAGGTATAACGTATAGGGTACCCGTTTCGGATAGTTTATATTACAAACCTTAACTATATAACCCGGATTTTACAAGTTATAACGACGATAACAGTTTAAGAGGAAGAGGATTAGTCGTTTTTACTATCGAAATTAACGGTATTTCGTGACCTATTCAATGAGGATAAGGTTATGACTTAACCTTCATATAAAAGGAAATTTGACTATTACATTTATATTAAATCGAACCAAGATATTTTCTTACTCAAACGACTTTAGGGGGCCGTTTTATTTAATGTTACGATTTTTGCCCCCCTTCATTTTGAACGATAAGTTACGAAGTTAGTAAATAAGGGTTAGGTTCGCGCGAGCTTTTTATCGACGGCGGCATCGGTATTATTAATTCGTAAATCGGGGAGGGGATAACGGTTTCAAATGGATTGTCGGGTGTTAAATAAAATTACGAATTAAAACCATTTTCCTTGGCTTGTATTTAAGGAAACCTTTTATACGTTATCGAAATCGATATATTTTAAAAGTTGGATATTCGAACTGTATTTTACCATATTTGAATCATGGCCCGGTAAAAAAAATTAACTGTGTTTCGTATGCGGTTCGGGGTATTGAATATCTAATAACCTTTTTTAGGCTGGCGGAAACGTTGAAAACATTTAAGTGATATATTAAATATATAATCACTCATTTCTTAATGAATTTCGTTATAATGTATTCAAAAAAACTTTTGGTTTTTTTTGGGTATATGATAAAACTATATAGCGAAAGTTCGTATGATTTTAGGATATTTTTGTAATACGGAATGAAATATAAATTTAAGGAAGTGTAATTTTATGGTTAAGGAGGTGAAATACTTTTGTTCAATTATAATAGTAGAAGTAGGTATTCGGGCCGACCCCGAAAAAGTCCGGGTAGTGTGCAAGTGCAAATTATTATGTGCGGTTCGGACGGTTCGAAGTTTTCTAGGTTTTATCAACTTTTATCGTAATTTTATTAATAATTTTTTAAATCTTGTGGATCGTTTCATTCGCCTAACGAAGTGAGGTATTCGTTTGATTTGAACGACGCGGGAAAAACATGTATTTTAAAATTTAAAGGATTCCTTTATTAAAGTTCCGATTTCGGTATATTGCGATTAAAATCGGTTAAAAGTAGCGAAGATTTATTGTTTGAAACCGGGGTTAAAAATGTAGTTGTCGTAACAAAAAGATTATAGTATTTTGAAACTAATAACTTACTACATACGATTAACTGATACGAAACTTAATTATATTGTTTACTATAAAGCATTCCTTGCTGTGGTATCATATTTAAAAGCGACGTCTTTTTACTATGTAATGACTTTATACCGTTTACAATTCTAACGGACTATAAGGGATTAAGGTATTTTTTTTTATTACGATTAAATTTGAAACGCCAGGTTGAATGGGCCGAGGTCCTTTCTCTTTTCTATTACAATTTAAGGTATTGACTCGTAACTTGGAGCGCCCGCTCGGATACGCTTACCCGTAAACTAAAAAATAAACCCGAGGTAAAGAAACATCGTTTATGGGTTTTTTAACCTATTTTCATTTCTATGTTAATCGTAGTATTAATAAAGTTATATATTAAAAGAATATATATTACGGCGGGTCAAGGAGTGGAGTTTTTCTAAAAGGAGACTTCGTTATTAGATTACGAGTATATATATTTTAAGGGGAGGTGAGGGATTTTCGACGGGCTATCGAAGACGATACCGCCTCAAGAGCGATTCGCGTTCAGGTTGTTATCGGGAATAATACAAAATAATTTTAGTACGATGGCGTCGGTAGTATCGCTGCGGACCCGACCCGCGTTAAGCTTGCTGGTATCGCCAACGCCGAATAATTTCTTTTTTTTCAGCTCGAGTATGTGAACGGAATTATAGTTTTTTTTAAAAAAAAAACGATTGATCCGTTATATGAGGTTCGCTTTTTAGCAGTTTTTAAAAGCGCTAGGCGTTTTTGATTTAAGATATGATAATTAATATAAATTTTGAATTATGTGATTAACTCGCAAGGGGTATCACGTTACCGTAATCGTTTATAGTTACTGAGTGTGAAATGATTCATAACATGGTTATCATAATTAACTTACGACTCGTTTATTACAGACTACTCGGGTAAAAATATTTTATTTCGCATTTTTCAAAGAGATTATTATTAAAAGAGGAAAATCGTTAATATTCGAAGGTTAAATCGAATATATATGTAATATAATGGGACGAAGCTTCGTCGTATTTTACGGGAAAGCCTATTTTAACCTCTTTTTATTTCGACCGGTATAAAGCGTATATTTAGATGGACTTTATAATCGACTTACCAGTTGTTAATAATGGCTCTTAATGTTTCTTAATTTTCACAAATCGCCTTTTCGAGTTTGCCTAATGAATCGTTATATGATTTATAACTTCGGATACGTATTCAAAGTGATTTCGGAATTAATAATAGAGGTTTTATTAGTTGTTAGCTTTTATTATTAGTAATCGTGGTTTAAATTGGGTGGGCGCATTTTGAACGACATTCTATTTTTTAATAAAGGTCGAATAACTTTTATTTACGATATACTACCTATAAATAAACAATGGTACTAAGCGAGTTTACTAGGAGGTTTAAAAGTATTTACGTATTATAATCTCCTTTTCTTAATATGATTAAGTTTCTTATTTACCCTTTTTTTAATTTACGTTAAATAACTGGGAGTAAACGATTACCTGGTTTAGTGTAAACTGTAGGGTAAATACTTACGAAATATCACATATTTTGAAGGTAAACGGGGATACGTAGTTATTAATTAATCTAACGGGACGAGCTATTATGTTTTTTGTTCATTTATTCAAAGGAATGTAATAAATTTAGGCGATAATGACCTATATCTAATAATAAATAAAAACGGCGACGAATCGTAATCGATGTTTAATGAAATGATATAAAGTAGGGGATTAAATTTGGCCAAACCTTTACAATACTAAGATTAACCGTCTGAATAAAAAGCTTAACTGCCTTTATAATTCACATCGGGAGGTTGGTATATTGAATCCGTTCAATGTAGTATTAAATATCCCGATTAAATATTGAATATTTTATGTAAATTTAGTTTAACGTACGGTTTCGAAACCATTTTTGCTGTAGGTTTTATCTGATATTCTCCTGGAGTTCTTTTTGAAACTTACGATATAGTAAAAGGTAAATATAAAAAATTTAACATATAAAATATCTTTGCCGTAAAAACTAGAAGGGGTGAAGTTTGTTACGTGTTAGTTAAGTAAAAGGGTAATAATAAGCTGTAATAGAAATTATTAGAAAAGTATTAGTATATTATAACTTTAAATAGATTTAAAACGAAAAGAGGGAAGTATTGGGGTTTACGATAGCTTAGTATTTCGATAACAGCGTTAACCTCATATTAAGTATTGAAAGCGAAGTAAGCTCCCTATATCCCCGAAATAATACTTTTTGAATATATAAAAGAGAGAATGGATCATTAAACGAGGTTATAATATATTGAATAGGGTCGAATAAATATTACCTGACTATCTACAATAATGTTTTACTATAAGGCGGCTTTTATATATGTTAATAAAGGTTTACCTAATTACTTTTATTATTTCTATTTGGGTTTAACAAATATCGGAGTTGCTAACGTTAAGTGCCCTATGACGATTAGCTTTAAAAGCTAGGTGATAATAGAAAATAGAGACGGTAGAAGGTATAAAGAAAACCGGTTGGCGTTAAAGAAAGTGGCTAATAAAAGGCGGGAAAAATGCGAGGCGACGCCGAAAAAAGCGGATAACGCGAAGAGGGGCGACCGTTAGGAAAATCTGATAACAGATAATATAATGAAGGATGGACGTTAAGGTAGGTCAACGATAAAGGATAACGTTAAAAGGGAGGGCCATGAAATAAGATCGACGATAACGGTTAACGAAAAGTAGGGTAAAAGGCGGTGTAAAGTGAATAACTTTTTAGGAGGGTTATTAAAAATTGTAATATGTTAATTTAGGCCCGGGTAACTCGATTAACGCGGATACAATTTTACGTCCGTTTACAGTCGGCCAGATTAACCCGTTTTTATAAAAGGTTAGTAAATAAGATACGAACGAGATCGGGAATCGTATAAATAAACTTTAAGCGTCGTTTATAAGATTTTATAAGCCGTGAACTATATTAGTTATGAAAAAATATAGCCTAGGTAAAGATATTATATCAACCACTTAGGCTAAAACTACGAAAAGGTATTCGACAATAGTTAAAACGGACCTAAGCGAAGACGTTACGCATTACAACTCGGTTAACCGTTGGCGTTTTATCTTTGTAAATAGGCGATATAATGAAAGGTGACGGAGGGGTTTGGGGTAAATACGCGCCCGGAAGAAAAGGGAAGCGTAAGTGTATAGTTAAGGGAGTAACGGCCTATACGGCCGGCATAGTAGGAATTCCCTTCACTTAATTGACATTATAAAGTCGGGTAAACTAATTAACTATCTCGGGAAAAACGAGGGAAAAATCGAGTCGATAACCCGGGATATCTCCTTAATACTTACGCGTAAGGGATGGGATATAATACCTATTCTTTCCTGTAAAATCTAATTGATGTAAAAAGATACATAAACCGGGTAAAGCCATAAATGAATGGATTTTTTCAAATATATTACGAATAGTAATTAACTAGGCGTTGGCCTTTTATAATGCCTTTTAATAAGATTACCTTATTTTAAGCCTTTCGATAAACACGATACCCTTATACACGATTAATTCGGACTTAAGATAGGTAAATATTAAATTTTAAAAACCGATTGATATATAATATGTAGGCATTGTTAGTCTACAACGAAAAAAACTTATTTTTAACCTTATTATCGCCGAAGATAAAAATATCTTTTATAACGCGAGGGGGTTATAACAGGTAGTGAATGGTAAGTTATTGGTATATTATAAGGTAATATACCATACGTAAAGACTCATCGTCCCTTACAGTAGCGTTGACAATAACGTAGCCTAAATAAGAACCGTTAAATACATCAGTAATAATAATAAGTAAAAAAAATGTAAAGATATATAGGTTTAAATAACTAATTAACGTATATAAAAGAAAGTAGGAAAAGTTATAACAGGGTAGCCGGTAAAAAAGGAGGGCAATAGTATAAAAGGGAAAAAGGGAAAGTTCTCAAGGTTACGTAGGGCCGGCCATATTTATAAGGGCTAGAGGACCGGATTTGGTAAGGGTTACGTGTTATATGGGGCGTGTTACTCGATATTAAAGGTAAAAACGCAACTTTACACGATACGTTAATAGACGCGTTATAAGACGCCGGCGGTAAAAAGGATACCTTATACGACGTGTTACGATATATTAACGGGTACGTTATTCGGCGCTGTCAGTAGAAAATATGCCTTATACAGCGTGTTAACGGGTGCGTTATACGGCGTCGGCGATAAAAAAGAGGCCTTACACGGCGCGTTATTAGATACGTTATACGGCGTCAACGACATAGGATGGATTTACCTAAACGTTATACGATACGTTAAACGTAATGTTACCGGCTTACGCTCGACTCTCGTATTAGGCAGGTAAGTCCTACGTCTGGTTTATATCCAACAAGGTATCGTAACCCTTTTAAAATCCGGGGAGAAAGGAGTATATCATAGACTTAAGTCGTTAGTCATTAAGCCTATAAGTTACGTGATTATACACGTAACGAGATGGGCCTAGGCCCGGCTCGGGCACGGACCGGATATAGGCCGGACACGATCCGTATATGGATATGGTATGGTCCGTTTACGGCACGTGTAAGGGCACGTAACGAGTTGGATATTTACTCTACCCAAGGGTCCTGTATATTGGGCCACGGTAGTCTCTTTTAGTCTTCCTCCGCACCTCAATAGTAAATCTCATTTGGCACCTACTTGGCTTACTATCTTAGGTCGGACTATAACACTACCCCGGATTACGCATAAGGGGTGATATATTTTTACTTATGGGATAAATAATAGTATATGTATTAGTTCAATTTGATAAAGGTTACAATACCTTGACCTTTTATAGTTGTTTTATTTCCCCAAATTCGTTATGAATCTAATTAGCTTTTTAAAGCTTGAATGTTTGGTTATTAGGGTTAAGCATTTGTTTTTAGTAGATTTATTCATAGAAGAAACAGTTGTTGTTATAATCAACAATTATACTATTATACAAGCTACTACATAATAATTGAATTGCAACTTTACCGCCACAATTCCCACTAAGTACATCGATACTTTTGTTATGCATAACATATTTTCTTAGAATAACTAAAAGCTGGTGGAACATTAACTTTGGTTGTATGATAGCCTGAAAAAAGACTATGAAGAGAAAAATTTGGACTTTATTTATACTCCTTATAAGCTTTCAATACAGAACCCTGGGAAAAGAAGGATTTATTTGGATCCTTAACAATTTCATGGAAATAACTATAGGCTTAAGGATCCAACGCTGTGACCTAATAGCTACTGAGGTCAAGTATAGGTTCGGGGATTGTAATACAACTATCATATTGTTTTGATAAATAATGACAAGTCATTTATAGTATTATATGAGAGATCATGAAACGTATTAAGTATACCAAACACTATTTTATACTCAATGAAGTTAACGCACTTATAAACTATGAGGTATAGAAAATATTCATTAATAACGCATTGCCCCTTAAGTTTTTTCCCCAACATACACTCATAAAATGAATGGGATTTCAAAGCGTTTCAATAGAGTAATTTTGGAAAATATATGGATCTGAATCTTTATAGGAAAAGTTCCATATAATTGATAACATTACTTATTTTATGAAATTGTTATTATGGAAAACTTGACGATGAAAATCAGGCGTATAACTTAACGTATTAAGCTTTATAAAGGTTTTCACGATAGAGTAAAGGTATATGAGAAATACAAACCCAACTTTAAGTTTGTCTTTACTTTCGGCTCTATCGTCATCGTCCACATACTCTTCGTAAAACGAGTGAAAGGTTGAAAAACTACTTCAATTAAAAAAAATGTTGCTTTTATGGCAATTTTCTGATATTACAAAGTTTTGGCACATCTTTAAGGTTTAATTCCTCAACTAGCCTGAGAACTTGTCCTGGAAGATCGTTATTACTTCAATTTTGACAGTCTTCGAAAAAACCATTAAGGGATGTCATAAGTCCCTCGTAAGGAATGAAGACTCCATGGAGGTTGGTATTGATAATAATACTGCAACGGTAACTCCAAACCCCAAGCACAAAAAGATTATACGCAGAACAGAAATAAATACAGCCAAAAACTGAATGAATTATACTATTAATATTTACTTAGTCCAGTTTATGCTTTCTATTGGAAAGTAAGGAAATCAACTAACTATGAAGAAATTATCGGAGGGCCTTAAGAACAAACACTGAAAACAGGCCCTCCACTGGGAGATTCAGAGTTTACTGTCATTTAAGGTATTGAAGTCCATGAAAAATAATAACAACCATCATACCTAAACCGCCAAAAAAGTTACTAAGGTTAAGACTGATTCCAAAAGTCTGATCGAAAGGTATAAAGTCAGGATCGTAATACGAAGATTTAAGTAAAAGTATAGTATTGATTACATCAAAATCTTTACCGTTATAACAAAGTCTTACATGAATAGGATACTTGTTACCATTATTACTTCCTAAGAATAAAATATCGATTAAATGGATATTGGCTCGGCTTTTTTGAATATAAAACATTAAAAAATATTTTTAATAGAGATTCTGGACACTATTCTAAACTCTTTTCTAAAACATCTAGAAGAAAATAGTCTAGGATTCAATTATATAGTTAACAAAGTCTTCCAACTACTCGCCTTCTTGTATGGGTTTAAATAAGCTTCAATACAAAAGGTGGATGGTTAGAAGCAGTATTCGATACCCCTAAATTCAAAAGATCAAACCTTGACAACTTGGTATATATTAACTATCACCATCAATTCATTAGCTATCTTTATTTCATCGTATAATTTATTATGCGAACTTACCCAAGGTCTATCAAGGCCTTCAATATGGACATTGGGAAGAACTTTTATTAAAAGAACCTAAGAGAGGCAAAGCACGTATAAAGAGTAATTTTTTAAGAAATAGGTATACATATAGCATTATCTTAACAATGAATGCGTTTATATGAGGACTTTTTGAATTTAAGGTAGAGAACCGGATCAAACGTCCGGCTTACATCTTTATTACTTCAAAATTAATTGATCATACCATGTCTATACACCATAAAATCAGGCTAATGAATTATACATTAAGCAATATTAGTTCCATATTAAGGCATCAAGCCATATATTGTACCAGAATATGTTGGAAATCACATTCCTTATATTAACACTAGCACGTCTTTGACACAATCTTTCACGTAAAAACATTACATATATTAATTACGTTTTTGAATACTTCAAATACTAGCAAAAAACAAATGATTACCAGTGGATAGTAAGGAACTATGAATAAATCCGTATTGAAACATTATAGACTTCAGTCAACATTATTATAAGGACTATAGATTTTAAATTAACGGTTGACGTGATTCTGACTGAAAGGGGTACAAAAGTACTAGAAAGTGTGCCTATGGATAAATAATTCATATCGTCAAAAATACGCGTAACTGGATATCAAAGCGAGGATTCAAAGTATTTCTCTCTTCTGAAGATACTGAAAGCGTGGCAGTGATAAAATTTATTGAAAACAACCTTGAAATAAGAAACTTATTCACAGAGTTATATATTCCTATTATTATTTCGATATATCATGATAATAAAAGAGCTGTTATGTTGTTTGAAAATCCCAATGATTACCCACTCATTTAATATATATACATCTTCGACCTAGCATAAACTTTCTTAGCATGGGTTCGTGGACCACTTTGTAAAGAAAGGTTAGAAACCTACAATATATACCCCAACAGTGCCTACCTTTGAGAAAAAAAATTCAAGTCCAGCTGTTCTTTATACCATCACTTTACATACATCACATTCCACCACAACATCAGTAATCGGCTTTGTCAGCACTTGAATATTTTCCCGTAACCTATTTTTGGCTGTGAAGATTGTCGTTGGCTCTGTGCATCGCCTGCGCTGCAGTGCATCCAAAGAACAGCCCTCACAACCAACAATTTCATCTCTCGTTACTTGTGCCACCGGGGCCTTTCAGACTTACATTACGATTCAACCAAAGTCTGATTCCTTCTGCGCTTTAATGTGTTAAGAAAAGACCTTTATTATGAGCGCTCGCATATGACAGGTGTATTTATTTATTCATTATTGTATTTATTATTTCATTTTGTTTTATATTTTCTTCATTTATGTATTTATTTAGTTATCTTTCATTTCGTTTTTAATTTATCCATTTATAAGTTTTCTTCATTCAAGTTTATTCATTCATTCATTGTTTTGTTAATTCATTCATTCATTCATTCATTCATTCATTCATTCATTCATTCATTCATTCATTCATTCATTCATTCATTCATTTATTCATTTATTCCCTCATCCATGTTCTTAAATATGTATTGTATTCATTCATTCCGTTATTTGTTCATTAATTTTTGTCGTTATTCCTTCATTAAATTTGTTGGAATCACAGTTTAATTCAGTACAGACAAATCAACTTTACTTGCAGTAAAGTGGATTGTACATAGTACAAATTGACTGAAGTTTGTGGGGTTGCACTGTAAGTGCAATGCAGTAGGTGCCCACTTCAAAGTGGGACACAAGCCAAAGCGTTTGGCCTACAAATTAATGTGCGGGCCGGCTAGCAGTCTACCAAACATTGAACCAACACATCTCAATCAACTATATCAATGCAGCACCAGTTACTTCGACCATAGTGATTCGAATCGACTACATTGTAATGATAAAGGTATACAAACACTAATCTGTGCTTATTAGGTCAAGTACAGGTTGTCTGAGTCGAAGAAAAAGCTGCTTTTCGGTTACGATTTAGACCAAATAGCGGATGGAGTAAAGGAAAAATTATTACGAATAGCCCATATACGCTATACAGTTGTTCGCGGCGTAGAATAGGGAATACTCGTAGGCAGTATAGTTATTCGCGGAAGTCTATAAGTAAGCGACGGTATCGTTACTAAAAACACTAAGAAATCTTTCTTAATTCTTTTTAAAAGAGATAAGATTAACCGCCTAAAAGTCTCAAAGATTACCAAGCCAGCAAGTTCATAAACGGCTAAGTTAGTACTATTACGGCTGTTACTCCAAGTACTGTTACTACAAACTATAAATCGTAAAAACGACCAAGTCCTACGAACTTCAACTTATAACAATTTTAATGGCAAAAATATAACCTATCACTTAGTGCCACTCTATTTCCCTATATTACTTTTACAATATCTTTAGAATGTACTAGAATTGATATTATTGGGGATTCTAAAAGAAAAGAAACGATTAAAGCCCTTGATATTGTCTTTATAAAACATTACGGTGAGAACCTCTAATTTACCGATATTACTGAAAACTTAACTTCTAAACACCTTATTAACGTTATCGGCCACATTATAATCGACTCGAAAACTATCAAATATAATAAGGGACCCAAAGAATTTAATAATTTTCGAAAATAGATTAGAGAATCAACCTAAACATTTGAAAACGAATGGAAACGTAAGTTAAAACAACGATAAAGATTGAATTGGATACACGCAGCGTAAAAATCCCTACAAAGAAAGGAAAAGATGACAATATAACAAATTAAATTTTCGAATTCACTACCTATGAATACCCATGGTGGATCTATAAGGATAAATGTAAAAGAAATGAGATTATTAACGATAGTATCCCTTAACACCCTTTTATGCGTTCGTAAAGACCAGCCCAAGCCTAAATAAGCTCCTTAAACCCTTTTATATAAGATCACCATTTCAATACTATTAAACATAAAGAGTTAATTGACTTACATGATGTAAACCCTTATTTTTACCAGTTAATAAAGCAACAACCTCGGCTTACCCCTTAATACTCAAAGTATTATTAACAAGTTCCTCGCGGCGAAAGCCTATAAATACTGTCCCCCCTAAACTCTTTAATAAGTTCAGTGTTAACAGTAAAATCAAGGAAGAACCGACTTTAACTGTGAACCTACTATAGGCACGACCACTAGTTTTTTTCCCTTCAAATTCAGCTAAAGGTAACTATCCTACCCATTAGTACCAAAAAACTCAATACCACTCCTAACACTAGTTAAAAAATCTAAAAGATCCCTACGAATAATAAATCACCATTTTCATTCTACGTATCCCTATAGTAGATACGGATAAGACGGCAATCACTACGTTCGTCAAGATCTATGGAGAAAAACAAAAATATAACGATAAGCTGTATAACCTCCTTCACGTTAAATTACCCCCAATATTTAACATTTGTCTCAAATAAAGGTGAAACTGCCAGGTTTTTACTTGTTGTTTCTTAATTTCTTTACCGGCCAAATCAAGGATTACTACCTTTGGCACTTAATGAATGATACCTCTTTCCGTGAAATCTACGATAGCTTAAAAGTTTATTTTGGATAGGATATTAACCTTACCCAATACTACACCGACTAAAATATTATGAAATAATTTTATATACTAGATTGAGAAGGAAAACCGAAAAACTTAATAAACATTCTTAATTCAATATTAAAAAGGCTAATACTTTGCCAATAAGTAATAGAAAACATAAAATCTGGCGAAGGCATTTTACGCCAACAGGTTCGGCAAGCCGGTACGGTTTATAAGGAGTTCGAATACGCTCTCCAGTACCCAGATGCCACCTGCGAGTTTTTTTTTTTTTCTTAAAAAAAAAAAAAAAACTAGTTATGTTTCGTGTTAGCAACCGTAATAACTCGGATCACCGGCTCAAATAGTATATACTTCTAATTCCCGGATTTTACCAACAATTGAATGAATTCCCCCAAAACATATTAAATTAATTGGAAATACGAAAGACCCAGCTAATAGGCCTAACAAAATACCTGGACCTGGGAGAGGAACTACCAAAAAGTTTATTACTCTTCCTCCAAGTCTTCTTATTATCTAAACAAGTTTGATTTAAATGCTAAAAAAAATGGATTTACGGTAAGCAAAGCTAGTTGTTTATATTTTATACTACCGCCAAAAGTAAAGATAAGCAGGTAAAGTATTATATGTAATTCAACTTTACTTTTACTAATACCTACCTTAACATCGTCAAGAACCATGAATATATTAAAGTTAAAAAGGAGAAAATAAACCCCAAACTATCAACTAGCATAGAGATACTGATACTAACATAAAAATAACGTAATTACTCGACGATCAAGCCTTTTCATATCGCTTAATAGGTAAAAACCCCTGTCGCTAATGTAACGATAAAAAATCTGTCCCTATTCACCTCTTTAATAATTAAAATATTTACGTAAAATAGGTCTTTTAAAGTGTTAGGCCGGATACGGGAGTGATATGGTACTTAACAAAAAACGATTCGTAATACTTCGCGTTATGAAGGGATAATAATACTATGATTGAACTCGACCACGCAAATGATGACAAAGTTGAGGTTAGCTTTAACCTTAAAAATATATTTTATTAGGATTGAGGATGGTTAATATTTTTATTAACCTTATTTTTTTTATGTCTTCAAATAATCTATCACCTTCCTTTTATAACTTAAAGTTACACAAAACATTGGTGTTAACATTAACGTTTAAACCAACTAGTTAATACAAGTTAAAGCTGCTTAAAGGTTTTCATTTCACCTTGAATAGGGACACCTTTAATTTCAGTTTTAAAGGACACAAGTAGTAGTATTAAACTTAATGGAGGCGAAACTTCGTTAATTACATCGTAGGCTTAACTATATAATAATTACTAGGCTCTATAAGGTCTTAAGGGCAACTAATCACGATAATCTAGCCTTATTAACGTTTAAAAAAATTAAACGACTTCAATAATGATATTAAACACATTTTCAAATCTTTTTAAAATTTAAGTTTAAGTTAAAGGAGAGTTGAATTTTAATTTTAAAGTTTTCGTAAACGTATTCGATCTAGACAGTAAGCTAGTATTATATGTTATAAATTCCGCTATAGCTTTTTACAACGCTCAGTTTTGTAAAACCATTACGTTGAATAAAACGTAAGAGGCATTGTACGCTTTATTGATTAATGAGTACCCTAGGCCACTAAATGTACTAATTTATGATAATAATACAATTTTATTATAATAAAGTTTTAAGTTAACGTCAGGTGATATTGATTTAATACAAACAGATTCTCATTAAAGTTTACCAAAGTATTAGCAAATTCGAAAAGATATATTCCCGTTTACGATAGGCTTATCATATTCTTGCACTGTAAATAGGAAGCTTTACAATCTAAGAAATACGGCTTGACATAGCGGTCAAAGGCTGCAAGTGTGCTATTGGCTTTAATGATCTTATATCATCTTTATTGGTGTTTGAGACTTACCTAAGCATTTTAACTAAGTCTTCACCCTTATGAAACATCTTAAAAAGAGCTTTAATAAACAGTAAAGCCTTCAAGAAATTAAGGAAGGAATCAGCACGTTATCGGATTAATGATATCCTTAATATTAAAAACGGATTATTAATAATAAACATATTATCCCTTCCCCTTTAAAGTAAAGTTTTTACGTAACGTAAGCCTAGTAAATGGAATGAAGAGTATAAGATTTCAAGTATTATAAACTTAAACATAATAGTGAAAATTACTAATAGCCTTATAACTTTCCAAGCTATATAGGTTAATTCTTATAAACGACCCTTTCAATTTAATGAAGATCCTAACGTCGATAACCTCCGATCCAAACGAATTAGATAATATAACCCTCCCGAGCTCACCATTAACATTTTATTCAAAAGTTGATAGCGTGAAAAAAACACGTAAAAGGAGGATGCACACTCAAGAAGAGGATAACAACGGGGAAGATAGACCTAGTAAGGAATATACAAAGACATGTGTATCTTAAAAGAAAAAGTCAAACGGAAAACTAATATTTAAGCTACGTGACGAAGGTATTATTAGCATACCAGGCAAACAATTTAAATAAAACAACCAAATAAAGACTACCAGACTTTTTCAATAAAAGTCATATGATTTATACCGTAAACATAATTTCAAAGTTGAAACATAATTATTTTTCAGTTGAAAATAATTTACTAGGTTCAAGGTAATATTAAAAACTAGCCGTACGAAAAGTTACAGCTAATCGTGTAAGGATATAGAAATAAAGGTAAGGATTGGATTTTTATTTAATCACCTATAATCCTGAATATAAGCCAATGTTAAAACATTGTAATTACTTCTAGTTTTACTGTTAACGTAAAGGGTTAATTAACACTAAATAGCTAGAACATTATGTAAACGTATACAAAGTTTACCATCAATTTAAACAGATCATATTATTAAAACTGCGAAAAAAAATCAAAGGATAAGTTTCCAGTCAGTCCGATAATACGTTGTATTAAGCTTCTATACGGATTAACTAGAACCAATACCCACTAGTTCTTAAAGTACCAGGAGTACTTTAAAAATAAACTAGGTATAAAGACTTTAACGTTCAAACCGTACCTATTATTTACTAAATGCAAAAACTTTCGTATTGTAAATATATAAACTAACGATATTCCATTCCTTGGAGACATCGGTTTTATAGCGACGAAATAACGTATTATTAAAAGGTCAGGCTTTTGAACGTATAAGTCAATTGAAACGTTAACTAAAACCATATAATTTAACATTCATTGAGCGTTAATCCGTATTTATAGTATTAACTCTAAAAATGTTACTTATATTAGCATACGTTAAAATGAGTCAGCCACACACCTAACGATTATCGATAAGACCGACGGGGTAAATTTACGAAAATACCTAAAATAAAGGGCTCGTGAGGTTAACATGGTTACGTTGTGCTAGCCAAAAGTATCGAACGACCTGTCCATTACGGTATAGGTACAAGATCCACAAAACGAGAGCTTTAAAAAATGAAATAAACGGATTCGGTAGTAAATAAACCACGTAAAAAGAGGAATTAATATGGTCTTTATAGATTTGGATAAAACGAAGTTAATAATCTTTACAGATGGATCATTCGTTAATAATACTACCTTTATAGTGTAAATCAGTTTTCTAATTATATTCGTTAACGAGGAAAATTTCAAAAGGCAATTTACAAATACCAGAAACCTTATATACTAAAAATTTGTTAGGTTTAAACGTGTAACCTGAAGCATATTCACTCTCACAGTCTAGGATATAATAATAAGTTACTATATGGGTATAGTAGCTAATTATACATTAAAGATTATCACCAAATAACTGAAATTACTTCTGATACTTAGGGTAATGTATATTAACCCCCGAAAACATTACGAACGTTTATTTAACCTAGGTACGACTAATGATAAACTCTTAATAATGAACGTAATGACTTGAAGGAAGGTATACGAAGCCTGGAAAATCGATAAATTCCGGTAAAGTAACGGCGAAAATAACCTCGTTAATACCATAACACAGGCTAAGCCTAATAGCGCCCTAAAAAGGTATATAAACAATAATATGCTAACTATACAAATCGAGGGCTACGTAAATCGTACAGAATGTCACAAAAAAAAACAGAGTTACCCTGGCAAACTTAAAGACTACTAAGTCAGTAATGATAATGGAAAAAGTAACAATAACACTAATTTAAATCTCTAGTAAAAGGTACGTAATTGGCGGTATACCTAATTTGCATAAGTTTATGACGAAAGACATATATATGGGATTTAAGGAACGGAGGCCTCGAAAAAGTGAAGCCAAAAGGCTACGAAAGGCCGTAATTAAGGTTGATTTTAGTATAGATTCATCGAAATTAACAGGGGTCTGGCTTGTTATTAGCTTGTGGATTAAGAAGGGATTTCAAAGGTTGCCACCAATTAATAGCAAGCCACGCTAACGTACAAGCACAAAATAAAAAGCCGCTAGTGTTAGAATAGCAGTTAAATACAATACAGTCAAGTTAAACTTTACTTGTAGTACAGTTGATTGTACGTACTGCAAATTAACTACAGTTTATGGGACTGCACTGTTAAGTGTAATGCAGTAATTGCCCACTTCAAAGTGAGGCACAGGCCAAAGCGATTGTCCATACAAATTATTGTGTAGACCGGCTAGCAGTCTGCCAAACTTAAAACCAATACATCTCAATCATCCACATCAATGCCGTCTTCAACCTTACATCAACTCTCTTGACATGGGTGCACGGACCACCTTATTAAGGTGGGTAGGGGGCCTACATTGTAAACCCTAACAGTGCCCACTTCTGAGAAAAATTTTCAGATCCAGCCGCTCTCAACACCATTACTTCATATGCATTCTATTCCACCACAACATCACTAATCAGCTCTATCACCACTTGAATCTTTTCCGGCGACCCCTTATTAGCCTTCAAGATCGTCGTCGGCCCAGCGCACCGCCCGCGCAATGGTGCATCCAGAGAACAGCACTCACAACCAGCGATTCCATCCCTCGCTACTTGTGCCAACGTCACCCTTCAAACTTAAACTTACACACTGCAAATTTGATTCCTTTTACGCTTTAAGGTCTAGACAAAACCTTTATTATAAGCGCTTGCACTTAACGGCTCTATTTATTTATTCATTCATTTATCTTTAAGCCGACGTTACCTATACCTACCTATACCGGCGCTCCGCCCGCTAAATAGAGCTTTTAAACTAAGACGTACACTACAACTCTAATTTCATTACCAGTTTAATCCTTTTTACGCTTTAAGGTCTTAAAAAGACTTTAATTATAAGTGCTTGGACTTGATGGTTTTATTTATTTATTTATATTTAAGCCGTTGCCCCATATGTTATGGACTTAGGCTGTGAGCCGTCAATCAGATTCATGAGTCATGTGCATGTTGAGGTGCACGATGTTGTGTCGTGTCATGTCCCACCCTTATAGTCTGGTTAACGTAATTCAGGACGTCTTGATTATTAGTACTTCTGACATGGTGCAACGGTCAAAAGGGCTAACTAACATCAGCTGATGAGAGCTACGCTAACCAGCTTAAGCTTACATAGTAAAACCATTACATATAATCCTGACTAATAAAGGTTAACGGTTCTAGCAGACCCTATCTACCTGTTAATTGAATCGTAGCTGAAAGCCGATGTTGCGGATAAGCTTTAAAGTATTCTAGACACTATAAGAGGAAATGAAAAGCGGGGAATATTATAAACTTAGGCTGTAAGCCGTTAATTAAATTCATGAGTTATGTACATATTAAGGTATACGATATTGTGTCGTATTATATCCTGCCTTTATAGTGTGGTTAGCGTAATCTAGAACGTTTGTATTATTAATACTTTTAATATGGTGTAACGGTTAAAAGGGCTAACTAATACTAGTTGATGAAAGCTATGCTAAACGGCTTAAATTTACCTAATAAGACCAGTATATATGTTATTATTCGATGTACGATGGTAAATTCAATGAGTGTTAAGTGGAGTTCATTATTAAGGTATAGCGGAAGATTAAAAGAGGCCACCATAGCCTTTCGTACAAGACCAATAGGTAAAGTTAGTATCTAGTCCGTTACGTACCTTTACATATACAGTATATGAATCGTGCCCAGTCCGCGCCCAGTTCAGGCACAGACTGAGTATTGTTTATTTTATTATGTAAATAGTCACGTAACCTATAACTTTAATAGCTAATAGTTTAAGTTTTTAATACACCCATATTTTCCCCGGATGATATAAGGGCTGCAGTGTTCCACTAGTTAAATATAGGGTGCGAGCATTATCTGCCTAATACGCGGGCCAGACGCAAGCCGGTAATGCGTCATCTAATGCGCCGTATAACGTATTGGTCGATCCAACCCTAAGTTACGGCGCTATATAGCGTGAGCTTAACGTATCGTCTAATGTATTAGCCGGTTTCACTCCTGTTTAACCTCGGGCCACCGACTCCATATAATGCGCTTCTTGGCTTATCGTATAATGTATCTTTTTTATCAACGGAATTGTATACGTATCTTTTAACGCGCTATATAATACATTAGTCTTTTCGCCAATACCGTATAACGCGCCCCGTATAACACGTTACCTCTGCCTAATCCAGTTACCTAATACTTATAAATATTGACTCCCCTGTAACCTTTAAAACTTCCTTCTTTTCCTTTTTATATCGCAGTCCTTACCTTATTATCCACACTTCTTCGTAATGATTTTTTGACCACCCTTTATATCTCAATTATAATTTCCCGCCGATATTTAGTAGCCTTTGCTCCTCTTTCTCATCTTTATAGCTAACGTATATAATAAACCTAACTTAGGCTATACCGTCGTCGGCGCCTCTAACAAAGATAATAAGTCGCTTCGTAAAGTACATTATCCTACTGTATACAAATACCTTGCCGTTAATTGATTTTGATGGCTTTCTCGCGTCGTGAGTGAGTTACTCGTCCTTGGTAATAGCAAAAATAAAAACGAACTCCCTCCTTTACCAGTTAAAAACGCGTGTATACTGTGTATTAACCGCCTTTGTAACTTCGATATTTCATTTATTTATATTCAAGATTATTGGGCATAAGGTTGTAATACGTGTCGAAAGGTTTATAGTAAGGTAGGTTTACAGATTGACTGTGTAAGACGCCCAGCCGCGATTAAACTCCTTTTCGTAATATATTTTAGAAATAAGCTAATTTACCGCCTCTTCCAGTTTACACGCCCTTTTAGGCTAATTAATTATTATTGCCAAAGATAAGAGTTACATTTTATTCCCTATCCGTAAGCGGTAAGTAAATTTCCTGGGTTATCGGCCTGTTTTTGCCCCCGCCTTTCTCAAGTTGATTAATTGATTCACCCAGCTCCGTGATATTGCTCGGGTATAAAGAATTCCTACTGTACCGACTGTGTAAACCGTTACACCTTTTGTCATACGTCCCCATCGCTCCTTTTTCCCGGGTCCGTTTTCCTTTAGGTCTTTTCTATTACCCTTTACGGTATCACCGATTTATTAAGATAGGAATTTTTTAGCTAACCGTACGTTAGTGCGTAACGTTTTTGCCCTGGTTCCTTTTAACACTAGGTATATACCCTTCTGCGGTTTTAATCCAAGTACTTAAAATAATATAGCTATATAAATCACGTTTTTTATATTTAATATAAGTTACGGCTTATAAAGTGTAAAGAATGATATTAAGGGCCTAACAATATGAGCCCCGATTTAACCCGTATTTCATTTACTAACCTTAGTTAGGAGCGAACTGATCAAGTAAACTATAAACGGGCAGAGGATTATATACGGGCAGACAGCATCGCCCGAACCTAAACTAATATATTATAGTTTTTGCCAACTCGTTTAAAGGGTAGCTTTTCTCACCCCGTTCTTCTCCCCTCTCCTCGTTAACAGTTATCGTCGACTTCCCAGAACGTTCGTCCCTTTTAATGCTATCTATTATCCTCGGCGTCGCCGTGCGCCCGCACCGCCTTTTACTAGCCTTTTTTGTTGGCGCGTCAAAACGCCCGTTACGCCATTCGCTGTCCTTCCCTATCGGCGTTTCCTAATATCCGAAGCCAATTATAATACGGTACCTAACGTTAATAACGCTATTACTTGATAAACTCTAATAAAGATAATAATAACTAATAGGCAAATTTTTAGTAGCTTGTGGTAAAAGTCGTCTTACAGTAAGATATTTCTTGAAAAAGATCGGCTAATATTTGTCGAGCCATACCTATCATATGACAATATAATTTGAAATAAAATTTCATATTTGTTCATAAGTAATATATTATTCCGAAGATATAGGCGGCTCGCCCTATATTAGTTACTTAGCATAAACTCGACGCCAATATTATAATACCAGGTTATTATGAACTTAAGTATCTACTTATTACGCTTTAAATTTATTTAGAGTTAAAGTAAACTGGTAATTTTCCAGTAATTCCTACTCCGGCATATTTTAAATTTTTTACTTAACTAACATAAAGCGAACTACGCTTCATCCCGTCCTTTCCGCGAAAATTTCTTCAATTTTAAATTCTTGATATGTACCCTTTTTTTATCTCGTTAGCGACCAAATTTGATCACAAGCAAGTATTAAATGAAATTTGCGATGAAGGAGAGTCAGAAGCCGCCGCTTAAACTAAGTTCATATGAAATATAAGGTGTTTATTGAATATATTTGAAACAATATAAAATAAATTCGAAACGTCGATGACTTGATAGTAATTATAAAGTTAGTTAAGTATTTTACTTAAGCGATTAATTTCAATATTATTTAAGTTTAATTAAACCTAGTCTTTTACATTATAACGCTTCGCCAAACGTTGCCGACGGTTCATCAACGTTTCTATTGACTATTCAATATATATTCTAGCCGTTGAGGCTTACTCCGTACTTTATAGTCAATGTGTTAAAAATATAATGGTTCGCCGTATCAGATTGGTTAATTACTTCATATTTTCGTTTACTCTTGGGATAGGCAGTATTCTATACTTATTAACCAAACTGTTTACGTTGAATCCGGTAACCGTTAACTTCTGGTTATTTAAGGTAAATTAATAAATAGTCAAATAAAAAGTTTAATCTTGTTATGAAAAGACGACGACGATACGGAAAAACCTTTGGATTTCTTAGTTTATACGTTGAATACCATTATTTGTTTATAGACTATACGTTGTAAATAAAAGTTATTCGGCTTTTATTAATTAATATTAAGTAGTTTAAACCACGTTTACTCAATTCGAATCACCGTAACTATTAATGGAAGCGAGAAAACAATGTAATTGTGACTATATATCCTAGAATCGCTCCGTATACGTATCAGCATTTATAAACTATATAATTTCGAGTTATATAAATTTAAAAATGAGATTCGTAATAACTAATCAATATCAAGAGCCACCTTGAATAATTGGTAGGTCGATGATAGAGTGTACGGAAATATATATCTAATACCGATTTAGGATAGAAAGGGGTCAAAGGAGTACTTTTCGTAAGGTACAACGAGGTTTCATCCCGTTATATTACGTATATATTCGATAGAGACGTCGAATATTTACGCCTATCCTTTTTTTAGTGGTAACTCTTTTGAAAAACAAGAAATGATATATTTTGACCCCCCAAAAATTATAATAAGCGAATCGCAATTTTATCATAAGATTTTCATTGTTTAAAATTTTCAATGCAGTAGTACTAATTGGTTCGTGTAACGTAATATACTTCGCGGATTAATCCCGTAATTTGTAATTTACACTTACTATCCAGCTTGAATTAAAAAGCGTTTATTGTTTACGAAAACCATTAATAGGCGAACTTTATATAGCGGGTCATTCGTTAAATTTTAGTTTTATAATTCCATTCAAGTACTCGTATCGAAAAAAAACCATTATTTGACGTTAACGAGGTTAAAAGGCTTAATATGGGACGAGTCCGTAACAGTATTACTGGTTTCAACGTATTAAAATCTCCTGGGTTTATCTCCGATGACGACTTGAGGGAGGTTAGGCCCGAGGCAGTCCTGCTTTCCACGAGCCTTTGAAAAAAATCGACATGCCTTTAAGGTAAATATCGTCGCGATGTAGTTCTTAAGCCTTAATTTTAACAAATTTATCTATATAATCCGCCGTAATAGACATTCCCTTAATATATAAGTTTATTATTACCGAATTTAAGATAAAAATGGAAATATGTGAAAAAACTTGCATACGATGTTCCTTAACTTCGCGTTTATTTTATAATTTAATGGTTATCGTATCTGGATAGACGTTCTAAGTTACGAGCCTATACCTTAGGTAGAATTTACAAAAAGGAAGGACTTCAACTTATTGAGTCTAGCGTTCCGAAATTAAACATAGTAAAAAAAATTCCAATCTTTTATAATCCGTTAAGATCGTAAAAGGGTTACTGACACTACATAATTTGAAAGTCCACGTTTTTCAACAGTATATTCCCGCGAAAAGCTTTTTGTTTTTAATGTCGGGGTTACGATTTGCATTTATTAATCGTACGAAATAATAAGCTACTAGCTTTAAATGTTTTCTTTATCCCGTTACGACAAACGCCTTTTTAACGCCGTTTCCGAATAGTTGATTTCCACTACCGTTAGCCGATTTTTATCTTAATAAGTTTGGATCGGAGCCAAAATAAACGTTTTTTAAGGTTTAAAATCCTAGTTACTCCCACTTTATTTAAGATTAATGAATTTTCTACTTCGTTAGTCGGATAAAATAATCAATTAACGCGGAGAAACTACTTATAAAATCACAATAAAAGTTAATCAAATGCAAAAAAACTTCGAACCTTTCGAATAGTACGTGGTAACACTTATTCTAGTATTTTATGAACTTTTTCAGGGTTGTCCCGAATAACTACCCTAACCATAATAATAAAACCGAGGTATTTTACTTTCGGAATTACAAAACTATACCTTTTAAAATTGAAATTTAGTCCCGTATTATGAAGACGTTTCAAAATCACGTAAACATTGATTATATAATTGAATTTAGTACCATAAAAAACTCAAAGGTGATTTACACCCGTTATAATGAATTTATCTAAAATATTCGCAATAATATAATTAATATACCGTTTAAAAGTTGTTAGCGTTTTCATTGGTTTAAAGGAGGTAATCAATCACTTTAATAACTCGAACCGCATACAAAATACTGTTAATTCCTTTTACCTAAGTATAATCTGGTTACGGTAAAAAGCCGTTCGAATATTTAACTTCGTAAGTTATATGAACTTCGATAACGTACGTAGGGTTTTGTGAATTAAAGGTAACGAAAAACGATTTTATTCGGTAATTTGATTCAATACTCGTTAATTAATATAACAATTTTATCCCTTTTTCGGCGTAAAATTAAGTAATACCGGCGTTATAGCTGATAAAAAACTTACCCCAAAGTAACCTTTATTTATTAACTTCGTAACCTATTATCTAAACTTAAAAAGTTAATCTTATAGTTTTAAGTATAATAACACTTAGAGTAGATTAGATAAACATTTGTTTTCGTTCGGTTTCATATAAATATAATAGTCAAATTGCCCCTTATATAAGTGTAAGGTTATAGCCTTATCCTTATCGAATAGGTCATGGAATTCTTTTAATTCTTGTAAAAGATATAACTAATTCGTATCCTTTGTAATGGTAATTGTTACTACCGTTTATAAAATCCGCGTTATTTTGTAAAAGCTTATGGTAGAAGTTAACTGTGACTAATTCCCTGTACGTTATACATTACGATACAAATGTTTACCCAACCGATAAAAACCGATGTTATTATACTCCGTATATACCCTGACCTAAAACGTATTATCATCGCGTTGATAATGAAGCCTTTAAAATTGTAAATCACTAAACGATTATCGCAAAAGTTGAGAACAATATATCAATATAATATCCCAAGCATTCCAAAATTTATAGCCCGTGTCATTTCAGGAAAAATATATATTGATATCGAATTCGACTACTTATTAATATTTATACGAAACTTAGCTATTTTGGTAATATGCGTATCCTACTTAACTCTAATTTAATCTAGAGATTTAGAGGATATAATAGCCGAATTTACTTTATCTTCATCCATTATGCTCAAGCTTTTCTTCTAATATAATAATAATTATAATTAAAATCAATTTAAATATTAAAGAACTCAGTGCTATTAAAAAGTATAGAAATAAGGAATGAATCTTAGTTTATAGGTGTTTTAATCAAATTAAACTCTTTTTTATTCGATTTTACAATTACGTAGTTAAGGATTTATAACCCTTAAACCAAACTTTATTCAAAAGTTAGGCATCCTCTTTCGCCTTTAATAGGAAACCTTTATTTATCTTTTCGACTTGAACCGTATATACCTACGTAACAGGTAATACTAGGCGGAGTTCGTAACGATATTAGTCATAATCTGACGAGCCAAAACGTATATAATGCCTTGTAACGAGCTTGGCTTAACTTTCCTTTACCGTTTCCCACGTCTTCCTACCTCTTGAGTCCTAAACACGTACCTAACGGTTTGATTAAAATAACTAGCTGCGGTATTAAAAAAAAATGTCCGCGATTATTATAAGCCTTTAATAAAAATACACAAAAGGCATAGACCCCTATTATAATTATATTTTACTTCAGCTGTTAAATTTATATATATACTGTTGATTAATAATTAAAGCGTCATTTTAAATCTAAAGACTTCAATTCATCGATGAATTCACGGTACTTTTTCAGGGTTAAGATATAATCCTCCTAGTTATCAATTACTATAATAGATTTGTCATCGATAAGTAACAATACGCCAGACGTAGGTAGTTATACTTTACAGCCAAATGCTAATTTAATCCTCCCGCTTAAGTTAAAAGTATTTTGAGTTTGATAATAAATAATACCTGTAGGTCTTTATCGTTTATAACCAATTCTTCCAATTCGACCAATACTTTATCCGCGCGATAAGGATCGCTAAAAGTAGCTTTGATATAATCGAAAAACTTGCTTATATAATATATATATTCGTATGCGAAGGCTTCGTAATAAGCTGTAATCGCCTCATTTGACGCCGCTGTATAATAACCCTATATGTGATGAAATGCATACCGATCTTTTTCAATTTATATTTTATCCACTCTAAATACATATCCGATCGTTCAGCGCATCATCGCCTATGTTAAAGCAAATTCGTCGAGTTACGGTTAATTATATCGTTTTCGCTTACCCCAATCTGATTAAAAGCTAATACGAATCGCGGTTCATCCGCTTCGAATTTCTAAATTTTAGTTACAAGTTAAACGAATTCTTACGTAAGATCGATGATTAAAATCGATGAACCCGATTATTATAGTTGTTTTATAGCCGACGTTATATGGCCTATAGTATCTTGTAAACGAAAAATATCGATTTAGGTTGACTTCGCAGAGATATGAGGTATATTTATAAAAGTTGAAGATTAAGTACTCACCGACGGCCCCTCTTTCCCGATAACATTGAAGTGTAACGTAAAATCATCAAGTTTTATTATCGATTCGTTTGTTGTAAATAATATTCCTACAGTAAAATGAAAAGTAACCCCTAATAATATATCATAATCCGACTTACAAAAGTAAGTTAAGTAGGTGTTGAATAAAATTTACAAATGAAGTATTACTAAAGACTAGAAAAAGCTACCGTAGCCAACTGTGCAGGACCTATGGGCATGGCCAGTGCCCAGTCCATCACATGCCCTCACACGTGCCGTGAACGGACCGCGCCTGATTCGCGCCCGGATTGGGCCCGGACCTGGTACTGCCTATTCCGTTACGTTTCTAGTCACGTAACCTATAGACTCAATGGCTAATAGTATGAGTCCATAACTGGCGCCCCAACCGCTTAATAGCGCCTTCGACTATACTTTGAATATCTTCACTTTGCTGTTTACAAAATAACCTTTACGACATACCATATGCTTATTACTATACTTTATCTTATCACTTTTTTACTCTTCTCAAGATTACAAGCCATGGTAAAATGGTTACTCGGATCGTGATTTTTCCGCCAAGTTATAAAGTACGTTCTTCACCGAGTTATAAAGTATATTTTTTTTACTTTTTTGTGCTTTTAATCAAGATATATGTGTTTTATAAGTTTTTCAAAATTTTAGGACCGCCGTCAAATCCTCGATACGAGTAGGCGTCGAGCGGGAACTAAAATAGCTGTATATTATGGCCCGGCTAAGGATACAGTTTTCATGCTCTTACGGATTTTGAAACCATAGGGTACACAAAGGCCTTTATTAAAGGTTCGACTCAAGGTTTGATTTTTAGCTTTTCTATTGTTTTTTTTTGCTTTTTCGTTTTTGAAATAAATTTTATTACGTTAGACTTTTCTTCACAAGTATATTTGGATAACATCACTATTCGATGCCCCTAGTAGTACCAAAACTTTTCTTCGTGGCAGGTAAACAAATTTATACTCATATAGCCCATATTTAAAATATCGCCAAGTTTGTAACATGCAGTAAGGATTAATACGTATGATTATAAAACCCTCAAAGTATTTAACACATACGTATAGCACATTGTCTGAAAATTTGACCATAAGTGAACAAAATTAGGTTCTTAACCTTCTATATTTGTCTAGTTAAAGAAATAGATTTCAAAAATTTATTTCACGAATTGTACGGTACAATTTGCAAGTAATAGGAATTTTCGAATAGGGTGGTTGTGGTGAGTAGGAAAACTTGAGTTACGAGCCTTCCCGCCAGTATATATATGTGTGGATATTACTATATACCCTCATACATAGTATATATAGCCCAAGTAGCAGTGCAATATATTACAAGGTGCCTTTTTGCAGAGTACACGATAACGTGTCACGTTGCAGGCTGTATTTTTGTAAGACGAAAAGTGCATTATGTATCGAGCGGTCTGAAATGGTTCCATCAAATCGCATAGCAATACATGGAGCGGTCTAGAATGGTTATTCCAAACCATACGGCAATATAGGGAACGGTTTGGATTGGGTATTCTAAATCGCACGCCAAAAGGGCCACTGCCTGGATGAGATGTTTATAACCTCCCATCCGTGGCGTATACTATTTAGAATTCTCTTTCATGATCTATCTGTCTTTTACTACAAATATCAATCTTATAATTACTCTTCTATTTACATATTTCACATGAATAGGATTGAGATCTAACCGACACTAATGAGTAGTCGACTAGTTCGACTATATACAACCTAAGGGAAAAAATTTAAATACAAGTTAAACAAATTCAATAGAGTATTATAACGGTCCAAATTATTTGTACTTTAACATTACGTTTTCATAAGAATTACACAGGATATTGATGAAAGTTGTAAAAATGAAGTAAATTTGAAAAGGAGAGTTTTAATACGATACCATTAACCATCATTTGGCGTTTCTTTTTCTAAGATATGCGTTATATTACTATTAACCTTTATTTGGCGTTCTAACGTACCCGAGAATTTCTTAGAAAGCGTCCTATTACGTACCAGGTCATGCAAGCCAAAACCACTGAGTTTAGAGACTTTTAGTGAGGACCCGTCCTATTTGAAATCGACAATTCACATCTCTCGTAAAAACATAGAAGCTGTTACGAATATAGCATCCAAACCGTTCGCTTAATTCAAAGTAGGTTACGAACACACTATCCGAACCGTTCTCTTCACCCAGAGTGGTCACGACACGCCAATCCGAACCGCTTGCCAAACATGAACCAAGACTCACATACCGAATCCCACGCTACACCTCTCTACACTCACACTTCCTTTTCCCTATTTGCCTTCCTACGTTAGCCCTATATACTTTATGTTCGCCAACATTCGCCTTAGGTACTCTAAGTTTAGCCTTTACGATGTTGAAGTTTTTCCAAGTCACTAAGCTGATCTAATGTTACTAAGCGTTAACAAAATTAACTTACGACGCCTAACTAGTGTGTAGTTACGTTTTAGTTAGATATCGTTAGAAATTTATTCATACTGGAAAGCGTTAGTAGCTTTACTCCAACCGCGTTAATTATCTTATTTACTTTGTATTTGCCGAACTACCCTGAACTATGAAATTTAAACGCCTTCAAATCCAATCACGACGCGAAATTACCAATTTGCGCCGCTTTAAATACCAATTATACGAAAGAACATTTAACCTCAATCGCCACAAAATACTTACAATTATAGCTCCAACACCAACGATACCGGAAAACACCAACGTTTACTTTAACTTTCTGGCCAATTATATGAGAATTAAAAAGGCTATAATATATGAAATTGATTTGTCCCTTTATAATAGTACTATCTATACTACAATCAAGGAATTAGACTCATATACGGCAAACACTTGCGTTTTAACCGTAATTTTTCGTTATTAGGAGGCGAAAACCTAAGGACCTAATAAGTTGAATAATTTTTATGAATGAATTCCAAACTGGACGAGGGGTATATAGCAAACAGTAAACTACTTTATTACCAAATATCTACGAATTCAAATACCAAGTAAATGTATTAATAACCTATGAGACAAGAATAGGCGCTTTATAAAAGCCTTGTTAAAAAAATATAACTTAACGGCTTTCCTAACTAAAAGTATAAAAATGAATATTAAACGGAATTTATAAAAAGATATTACCTAACAGATTACAAGAGACAAGTAATCAGTTATATAAGAGCGAAACGACAAAGGATACAATAAGGCGCGGGATTTTAAAAAAAGAAAGGTCTGGATACGCAGTCTAAACTGCAACCTTAGAAGAAGAAAGATCTAGATACGTGTTCCGAGCCGCAACTCTAAAAAAAGAAAGGTATGAATAAACAGTTCAGGTCGCAGCCTTAAAAAAAGAGAGGGCTTCAAATGAAGGAAAAGAAAAAAGATCTGGATACATAGTTCAGTCCGCGACCTAAATAGAAGAAGAGTCTAGATACGCAATCTGAACTGTAACTTTCAAGGTAGGAATAACCAGATGCTTTATTTAGGCCACAGCCTCAAGAAGAAAAGGTTCTGTAAGAAGAGGAGAGAAAGGAAGGTCTAAATATAAAGTCCGGACCATATTTATAAGAAAAGGAAGTACTAAAAAAAGAAAGGCCTAAATTTATAATCTAGACCATAACCGCGAGAAGAAAGAGATCTATAAAAGAGGGATAAAAAGGAAAGTCTAGATACTCTGTTCTAAACTACTTATAAAACCCGAAAACAGCTACGACTATGATACCCACACCACTCGAAAAAATCAAAAGCGGTTACAATTATAGCACCTACACCGCTGATACTAGTAGCAGCGGCTATAACAAGACAATCCAATCTGTTACTTTAAAAGGAATGAACAAATACTTTATACGTGATTAAACCTCAATAACAAACTATATGCGATCCTGTTACCACGAAACGCTTTATAAGCCGTATTAAAGCTGTTCTTAAAAAAGCAAACCACCTAAAAATCGGTCTGAAATCTACCATCTACGTCGCTCCCCTATTTTGCCTTTATTTAACTCCACCATTTAGCGCTGCTTCTAATGTTTTGTCACTTTTTATTATACACGCCTCGACTATACCGGATTTCACATTTCATTACTTTTTATATTGGGATTTACCATTTCGCCCCCCTTTTGAAAGATTGTTACACTTTAATCTAAACCTTTCGACCCAATTATTTTGTTCCCTATTCGCCCTCCTCGGTTCAAATATACGACTTTACATCGTTTTTAAAATACTCTTACCCTTTATATTATTCACTTCAAACCTACTAGGTTTTCACTACTTGCCTTTTTTTATTTTAATTTAAGATGTCGTATCGCATTTAACATATTACTTTTTCTTGTTTTTTATATTTTAAGTCGTATTTGTCACCTATAAACAAGTATTTTTAAGGACAGTAATAATATTAATGTAGTCTGGCACGCCGGCCCGGCTGTAAGGGCATTTAGTTACTGCCAAGAAAAGGAAAGGGCAACGCCATCACGTCTCTACCATCCTCCGCGTTACCCTCCCCCTTTGTGCTACCGCTACTACCATCACCGCTATCGATATTATTAGCGCCAACAAGGATATGACTCTACACCTTAGGTTTCCTACCTTTAGGCAAAGGCGTAAGGGGATCTTAACCTTCCTTATGGCGACGAGCGATAACGTCGTTAAACTCGCCTAAGGAATTCATACTAAGGCCTTATTTCCAGATAATGATGATAGTTGCTAACTTTTGAATTTACCGGTCAACGCCTGATATAAATTTCTATCGGCTTATTTGAGTTATTTTTAACCGAGTTTATCTTTCAAATCGCCTCGAATATAATGTTTTTGGTAAAGGGAATTTTTAAAATCTGTTAGGATTTATTATTGACCAGGCTTGCGCGTGATACAACCTTAGCCTATAGTTTTAGGATAAATAGAACAGGGGCGTATTCGTTGTTAATCCGCTCGTAACGGTGATAACAAGCTGAACGCCTCCCGTTTTAATAGCAATCGTTAACGGACTTACCCATAGCCGCGAACGTGACATATAGTATATAAAGCGTATTTATTAACGACAGGGGCTATGGACTCGGGTACGTTTTTTTAATGCCTTACGTATTGAAAAGGGTTTATAGCGCACCCTAGCGATATGAAGCTCGAAGCGGTAAAATAAATCCGCCTCGAGCTTCTGATCTAAAAGTAAAAATCATTAAAGATATATAAGCGGGTGGATTTAAAGTATACGTACCTTGGCATTACTGCGCTAGGCTACGTTGAAGGCCTAAAAGAGCCCCTGCAGGTAAGGGGGTTTTTACTCGCGGGGAAAGGGTAAGGTTTATAACCTTAAAATTTCCCCGCTCCTCTCCCTAAGAGATAGGAAAGGGGGAGGGAGAGGGAGGGAACCGAGGAGTGGCGGCGACGATGGGGAAAGGCGAGACTAAAAGGGTGGTGATGGTGGCAGGGCTTGGCGGGGCTGGAGGAGTGGCAGCAGCAGGTGGCATGGCGGCGATATAGTAGATTATACCCGATAAAGGCGGGCTACTTCTGTTGTTAGTGGTGGTAGTGGTGCTGTAGGCGGCGGCTACAGCGGCGGTCGTAGCGGGTCAATAGCGCTCTCGCGCCAAACGACGCCTGGCTGTCCTGTTTTTATGCGGCATCTATTTAAAGGAAAGGTTAAGATATAAGTATTAATCAAGTAACCTACCAATTAAAGCGGTTTGTTTTAATCAATTAGGACAGATGTTATGAAAATAGACTTATATTAACTCTAATTTCACGTCTTTACAAGGAAAAAAAAGTTTTACTTAGACCGATAACGATACGTCTTTTTATATTAACCCAAAAACACGTAACGGCGTAATCACCCCTGCGCAATCACCCCTATAACGCTTACGTAAATACCCTTGTCAGAAACCCCAAAAGGCGCCATTACCAACTATACCACCACCATTTGATTACACTAACCAAGCCTGAGCTACAATCACTACCACGGGCAAACTTTCATAATTTCAACCAAACTACAATTACCACCGCAGTTGGAACTTACTAACTCGAACCTCTGTAATTGGTAACGTAATTATACTGTCACTACAAAACCTATTGATTTAGATCTTTACAACTACAACTACAATATCACTATAGAACCTACTAATTTGGACATTTGTAACTACAACCACACTATCACTACTAGGCAATAGATACGGATTATATAAAGAAAAAAAAAAGATTACCTGTATGGATATTACTATATACCCTTATAGATAGTAAACATAGGTTGAGTGGCAATGTACTATATTGCAAGGTACCCTCCTGCAGAGTATACAATAACGTTTTACGCTGCAGGCTAATCTTTTGCAAGACGTAAATTACATTAGGTATTGAGCGGTCTAGAATAGTTATTCTAGACCGCACGGCAATGCATGGAACGGTTTATATTGCGTATTCTAAAGCGCACGGAAAAAGGCCCACTGCCGGAATAGGAGGCTTATAACCTCCCATCCGTATCGTGCACTCTCATAAATACTCTTTCATGATCTATCTATCTTTTACTGCAAATACCAATATTATAATTATTCTTTTACTTAACTATTTCATATGAATAGGATTAAGACCTTACCAACAACATGCATTTCACATTAGCGAGAGTCACACTATACTAGCTATGAAGTGGGTATTGCCTGGTGATTGTACAAAAAAAAATCGATATAACACCAGTTATTTCGACCACAGTGATTTGAATCGATTATATTGCAACGATAAAAGCCTACCAATATATTTATTTACTTATTTATTTATGTTTTTATTCATTTATGTATTTATTTCTCCTTTTTTCATTAATTCACTCATTTATTTGTTTATTTATTTATTTCGTCCTTCATTTATTTATGTATTCATTGAAGGTTTTCATTCATTCATTTATTTCTTCATTTATTTATGTACATATGTATTTATTTATTCATTCATGTATTTTTTTTTTCTATCTATTTATGTATTTTCTCTATGTTTTATGAATGGCTTTGTTGGAATAGCATTCAAATGCAGTAAACTCAAGTCAAATTTATTTGCAGTAAAGTCGATTGTACCGACTGAAAAAGTTGGCTGCAGTTTATGGGACTACACTTTAAGTGCAGTGTAGTAGTTGCCCACTTCAAAGTAGGGTGCAGGCCAAAGAGTTTGGCCATACAAATTAGTGTGCAGACCGGTTAGCAGCCTGCCAAACTTAGAACTTATGCATCTCAATGAACAATATCAACGCAGCACCAGTTACTTCGACCACAGTTATTCGAATAGACTACGTTGCAACGAAAAAGACCTACTAACACTGATCAATACATATTAGGTTAAGTACAGATTCGCTAAGTAGAAAAAGAAGCTGTTTTCTAGTTGTTACGCTTTGTTTAGGAAAGTGAAAGGAAAGTTTTTTACGAGGGGCCTTTATATGTTACACGGTTGTTTGCGGCAAAAAGTAGGGGAAACTTATAGGCTATGCAATTATTCGCGGTATTATATAAGTAAGCGACGGTATCGCTACTCGAAAAACAATAAGAAATCTATATTAATTTTTATCAATGACGCTCAAATTGGTAAAAGGCTAAGTCATTACTACTATAGGTGCTACTATTATAAGAAAAACGACCAAGTCACTACGCCAAATAACATATACAATTCAACAACTTTAACCTTACCCTTTATACCACACCTTTGCCTCTATTTTACTTTTTTCGCTTTCCCTTCCCCAATTTAATCGTTAAATTGGCCGCTTTATACGAAAAACACCAAGAATTACCAACTACGCTGAAAAAGGTATGTCACGCGAACTTACGCTAAATCGCCAAAGTCACACGCGACTTTATGCCAAAACACCACGACCAAAAGATCTGGTTTACCGATACTACTAAAGACTTTACCCCAAAGTACCTGGCCAACGTAATCGGCCGCTTCATTTTAAACTTAGATACTACCGGAACTAACCATAGCTTTAGAGCTCTCAATTATTTTAAAAATTATTTTTACGACTAGAGTCTAGACATGTTAAAAAAGGTAGATAGACAAGTAAAGACAAGAGTTAAAACTAAATTGTTTAATCAAGGAGTTGGAATCCTCGCAAAAAAAATAGAAGGAAGGTAATTTGGCCAACCTATACCACGAATATGCTACGGATGAAAACCCTCAATAGACCTAAGTCAAGGGTAAAGAAATTACTAATAATAACAACGCTTAACGCCCACACACACGTTCGACAAGACATACTTAAGCTTTCATAAGTAGACGAAAGGAATCAGTTAACCTATACCAAATAATCACTTAAATATATCAATCAATCAACCAGGAACCTCGAAGGACCCTTTAACACCGAAAAAAATAGCTCCAAGTACTCCGCGACAGAAACCATTAGGCCAATTTCCCCTCAACTTTTTAACACGTTTAATTTTAACAGCCAAATTAAAAAATGACCGGCTTTACGCGCGATCCCACCGTAGGTACGACCACTAGCTTTTTCTCTTCAAACTTAGACAAAGGTAATCATCCGGTCCACTAACACTACCAATAAACATAGTCTTTTCCCCGACGAATGGATGTAAAAGGTCCTTACGACCAATATTTTAGCTTTCTTCTTCGACACGTTCCCATGGTAAATACGGATTATTCGGTAATGACTACGTTCGTTAAGATCTAGTGAGAAAAGGGGAAGTATAACAACAAGCTGTATAACTTCCTTGACGTTAAGTTGCGCTTATTCTTTGACATCACCGCCAAATGAAGGTTAAATTGCTAGGGTTTTACTCTTTGTTTTCCAGTATCCCTACCGGTTAAGCCTAAGTTTACTACCTCTGGTAACTAACGAATTATTCCTCTTTCCGCGAAATTTATAATGGCTTAAAGGGAAACTTCAAATGAGTTATCAATCTTACTTAATATCACACTAACTAAAATATTATCAAGTAGTCTTACATACTGGATTATAAAAAAGAGTCGAAAAGTAAGATAAACCTTTTTAATTAAATACTTGATGGACTAATTCTTTGTTAACAAGTAATAAGTAACGTAAAGATTAATAAGATCATCTTACTCCACCAGATCCGACAAGTAGTTACGGGCTATAAAAAGTTCGAATACCCCTAACAATACTCTAATACATCCTTCAACGGATTTTTCAACTAATTACGTTCCTTATTGGCGACCGTAACTATTCGAATTTCCGGCTCAACCGGTAAATTCCCTTAAGCTCCGGAATCCAGTGACCAGGAAACAGACCCTCCCATTAGTATTAAATTGATCGATAGTACTGAAGACCCGGTTAATACGGCTGACGAAAGGTCCAGAACTTTGCTTACGGTTCCTTAAAGTCTTTAAGCCGGCCAAGCAAGTTTATGTTAAACGCAAAAAGATGTTTGGTTTGTGGCAAGTAAGGCTACAAGTTAACATGCCACACTACCGCAGAACGTACAGAACATAAGGTGATGTATTATACACGATTCCTCTTTTATTGTAAGTGGAAATACGTCAAGCAAGTTATATAATTTTTTAAAAAAAAAGAAAAAGAATAGGAAAAGATGCTGAAAGCTATCATCTGGTACAAAGAAAATGGAACTGTTATTAGCCTGTAGGTAACGTAATAAATAGCCAACTACACCTTTTTATACTACTTTACAATTAAAAACCCTTACCATCAACACGATGATAAAATCTCTAGCCCTATACACCTTTTTACTATTCGAGAACGTTATGCGAAACAAGTATTTTAAAGTATTATACCGGATACGATGGCAATATAGTACTTAACAGGAGGCTATTCGTAATTCATTGTGTTACGAAGGGATATCAATACTGTTACGAAACTTAACTACGCGGATATTGTTAATGCTAAGGTTAGTTTTAGCCTTAGAAAAGAGCTATCTTTACTAGAATCGACGACGGTTAAGACCGTTATTAACCCTATTATTTTCCACGTCTTAAAATCTCCTACCAATTTACCCCTTTTCCTAAAAGACATGAAAAACCTCGGCGTTAAAGTTGATATTGAAACTGACGAACTAATACAAGTTAAAGCTGATAAAAGGTTTTCACTTAACATTAAGTGGGGGAACTTTTAGTTTTGTTCTTAAAGGCTAAAGGTAGTGGTATTAAACCTAACGAAGGCAAAACTTAAGTAACTATATTATAAGTTTAACCACCTGGCAATTAATAGGTTTTATAAAGCCTTAAAAGTAATTGGCCACGAAAATGTAAATTTATCAACACCAAAATCAGTTAAGAGGCTTTGCCACCACTGTTAAATATAATCCTAAACCCCTTGAAGGTTTAAGTTTACATTAAAAAAGTATTAATACTTTCATTCGAAAGTCTTCGTAAACGTGTTTTACTTAGACGGAAAGTCATTATTACGTGTTATAAACAGCGCAAAGACTTTTTACGATGCCAAATTCCTTGAGACCATTACGGCAAAGAAACTCTGGGGGGCATTACATGCTTTATGGATGGACACGTACCTTAGCCTACTAAACGTATTAATTTACAATACCAGCACTAATGTTATTACGATGAAGTTTTAAATTAATATAGGGTTAATACTGATGTAGTATAAATAAGTTACCGTTAAGGTTTACTATAGTATTGGTAAAGTTGAAAATGCACATAACTTTTTACAAAAAGGCTACAATATCCTTACATCAAAAATCAGAAGCTTTACTAGATAAAAAGAACAGCTTTAAATAACAGTAAAAGGTCTTAATATTACTATTGTCCGTAATATACTTATACCAAATTTCAAGTATTTAGGGCATATCCACGTATAACAGCTAAATCGCTACTCTTGTTAAATACTCAAAAACGAGCTATAATATATAAAAAAGCTTTAAAAGAATGAAAGAAGGAATAGGCGCGCTGCTAGATCAACGATTCCTTTAATACTAAAAAAGAACCTTTAATAACAGACTTATTATTACTCCCGTTTGAAAGCAAAGTCCTTATATAGTGCGAACCAGGCGAATGGGATAAGTCGTAGAAAATCTTAAATATTTTTAACTTAAACGTAGTAATAAAAACTATTGACAGCTCTGTAATTTTCTGGGTTATAAAGGTTAAGCAATACAAAAGACCCCTTCTGCCTTTTAAATCTAATAAAAATCCTAACGTCGATAACCTTGAAGTTGATAAAATTAGCTAATACAACCCCACGGAGCCGATTGTTAATAAGCTAATGGAATATAGGCGGCGTAAATAACCACTTAAGAGGAGAATACACAATGAATGGGAGGATGTCGATGAGGACTATAGGCCCGATAAGGCGTATATAATGGCATAAGTATCTCCAAAAGAAAAATCTACCAAAAAAAGCATTTAAGTTATATGTCGAAGGTATTATGAATGAATGAGGTAAGCCTTGTCAGCGAATTAACCAAGTGGAAATTAATAGCCTCCTGTTACGGGGAGGTATAAAATTTATATCGTTAATGTAATTAAAAAGTTAAAGCATAACTATCTTTAACTTAAAAACTGTGTATAAGTTTAAAGATAAAATTACGAACCAGCTATACGAAAAATTAGGACGAATCTCTAAAATATACAGTAATAAAGGTAAGGACTAAATCTTTACATATTCGTCTATAATTCAAAATACCAGCTAACGTTTAATCGTTGATATGGCTATTAGTTTATCTATTAATAAAAAAGGTTAGTTTACACTTTATAGCCGGAATATAATGTAAGCATAAACTTAATCAACGTCTGATCTTTAACAGATTACATTACTAAAGTTACGAAAAAAACGAAAGGATAAGTTTCCAGACGGTACAGTAATACGTTATATCAAACCTTTATATAGACTAATCGAGGAAAGCGTCTACTGGTGTCCAACATACAAAGCGTATTTAAGAAATAGGCTCGAAATAAAGATTTTCACCTTTAACCCATACCTGTTAATTATAAAGGGTGAAGACATTAACATAATAGGTATACAAATAGATGATACCCTATTTCTAGGTAATACTAGATTTGTAGCGGCGTAATAACGTATTATTGAAAAGTCAGGCCTTGAAAAGTATAAAACGATCGAAACATTAGCTGAAGGTAAACAATTTAACTTTAAAAAATCGTTACTCTATATCTATGGTATTAAGGCTACCAATGGTACTTATATCAGCCTACGCCAAAAAGGGTTAGCTATAAGCCTAACGATTATCGACAAGACCGACGAGGCAATATTACAAAAACATATAAAGTAAATGGCTCATACGGCTCACATCTTGACATTATATAAATCGGAAGTATTATACAACCTCTTTAATACAATATGAGTATAAGATTAATAAAACGAATACTTTAAGTTAAATAAGCGGATTTAATGGCAAACAGATTATATAAAAAGAGAAATTAATATGGTTTCTGAAAATCTAACGAAAGCGAAATTAATAATTTTTGTGAACGGGTTACTTACCAATATTACTAACCTTATATCGTAAATCTGCTGTTCAATAATACTCGTTAATGAAAACAGATTCAAAAATAAATTTACAATCACTGGAAATCTTATACACTGGATATTTGTCAAGTGCAAACGTATAACTCGAAGCGTATTAGCTTAAAAGATTTACGATATAATACTAAGCTTTGATATTGACATAGTAACTAACGGCATATAAAGGATTGTCATCAAACAGCTAAAACTACTACCGATACCTATAATAATACATATTGACTTCCAAAGCTTTTATAAAAACTTATCAAAGTTGGATACAACTAATAAAAAACGCCTAATAATAAACGTAATGACGTTAAAGGAGGCATACGAATCCCAAGAAATCGATAAGTACCGGTAAATTAACGTTAAATATAACCCTGTAAATACTATAACCAGGGCTACTCCTAATAATGCAGTAGAAAAGTTTGTAGACAGTAATACACTAGCTATACAAATCGAGGGATACGTGGACCGCCCGATACGTAACGTAAAGGAAAAGGGTTGCCCTAGTAAACTGGAAGTTCACCAGAACAATGCAAACGATAACTATAGTTTAAATTAATAGCAAAAGATACGTAAGTCGTAACGTACCTGATTTATACAGACCTATGGCAAAAGATCTGTACATGGTATTTAAGGAAGGAAGACCTCAGAGGGGTAAAGCAAAGGAGCTACAAAAGGCCGTAATTAAGGTTGATTCCAGTATATATTAATCGGAATTGACAGGTGTCTAGCTTGTTGTTGGCTTAAGGATTGAGGAGGGATTTCAGAGGTTGCCACCAATTGATGGCAAGCCACGCTGGCGTTCAGGCACAAAACAAAAAGCCGCCAGTGTTGGAATAGCAGTCAAATGCAGTAAAGTCAAGTCAAATTTATGTTACGACCCAAGTATGATGGCGGGTCAGGAAGCAGGCCAGCATGCAGCTGAGCCTCTTAGAGCCTGAAGTCCAACACATCAGGCGGGGAACACCTCTCCTTTGTCAGCAGGGAAATGACTAAGCCAATCACGTGACTAGGATCAGTGGGATCAGTGCCGATCCAAGTGATCTAGGATCAGCGGGCTCAGCGCTGATCCAAGGGATCCAGTACTAAAGACGGTATGAAGGCACGGATATATAAGGACACGGTCATCACCACATAGATAGTATTTCCTTCATAGCTCTTCAGTTGTCAATCTAAGTATTCACTTCTGAATAGCTTCAACGCTTTTGATCATCACTCGCACGTCTTCGTTATTGTTCACTCAACACCTCTGCAACCAACTTGATAACATAAACCCTCTGACACCTTCTATTTACTCACGGGTATTTAGTATTATCATTACACTTTACTTGTAGTAAAGTCGATTGCACTGACTGCAAAAGTTGGCTGCAGTTTGTAGGACTGCATTGCAAGTGCAGTGTAGTAGGTACCCACTTTAAAGTGGGGCATAGGCCAAAGCGTTTGGCCATACAAATTAGTGTGCAGACCAGCTAGCGGCCTGCCAAGCTTAGAACTTACGCATCTAAATCAACAATATTAACAAAGCACCAGTTACTTCGCACACAGTGATTCGAATCGACTACGTTGCAATGATAAAGGCCTACCAACAATTTTTTTATTTATCTATTCATTTATTTTTCTAGTCGTTTATGTTTCGCCTCTTTTTTTCCCCTTTATTTCTTTGTTCATTTATTTATTTATTTACTCATCTGTTTATTTCTTCTTATTTATATCTTTTTTTTTCATTCATTATTCATTAAATTCATCAAATATGTATTTTTTTATTCTTTCATTTCTTATTTTTTCATTCATATTTTTTCATTTTTTTTGTATTTATGTATTTATTTATTTAATTCTATATTTACTTGTTTCTTTATTTTTTTATCCATCAATCTATCTATTTATCTGTTTATTCATTGGTTTATTTATTTATTCATATATTGATAAATTTTTTTTGATTTATGTGTTTTTTTATTTCTTTATTCATTCATTTAATTTTTTTATTTATTCATTTTTTCATTTATTATTCTAGGTATTTATTCATGTTTTCATTACTTCATTCATTCAATTGTCCATTCATGTATTCATTTATTTATTCATTGGTTTTTTTCTTTATGTTGGAATAAAACTATATACAGTGTAGTAGGTTAATGTTACTTATAGTCACGTTTACTATACTGAACTGCAAGTCAAGTGTATTGTTTGTGTGGGGTTATTGAATTGGTTCTAAGTCGAGTACCGTAGGCTATACTTCACAACAGGGAATAGGGTAAGCGATTGGCCATACAAATTATATTGCAGAGCGGATAGCGGTTTGCCAAATCTAAAATATTACATCTACTCTCTGACCCTGTAATACTACTGATACTTCGACCAATCGAATCGACAACGTTGTAATGTCTAAAGCCTTGCCAACACTTCTCAGTGTTTATTGGGTTAAGTATAAATTGGCTAAATAAAAGAACAAGCTATTTTTCGATAGCGCTCTACCGCTTCAACAGCCACTAGAGTAGAGTAAAGGTTCTTGCAAAAGGCCTTTATTAGTACTATTCTGGTTTATAACGGCCGGAAAATAAAGAATATTTTTATGTTGCATCAGTTTATAGCGGAAATCTAAAAGTAAGCAACAGTATCGCGAATATAAACATCAAGAAATCTTTATGAATCTTTTTTCTTTTCAAAAAAAAAAAAAAAAAAAAAAAAAAAAAAAAAAAAAAAAAAAAAAAAAAAAAAAAAAAAAAAAAAAAAAAAAAAANAAAAAAAAAAAAAAAAAAAAAAAAAAAAAAAAAAAAAAAAAAAAAAAAAAAAAAAAAAAAACGTTGAGATTAACTGTCAGAAGCCTCAAAGTTTGGCAAGTTGGTAAACGGCTAAGTAAGTAATCTTATGAGTGCTACTACTATACAATAAAAATGACTAAGACCTCACACCAAACAACCTGCAATAATAAACGACTCTTGAGCTTACCTTTTACACTAAACATTTGCTCTTACTTCACCTTTTTTACTTCCCCTATGTTCATTTAATTTTTAAGATAGTTATCTTGATCGAAAACATCACGATTCGCCAAGTCGCGCTGAAAAAGCCACGTTACGCGACTCCACGCAACTATACTCCATAACACCAAGTTCCTATGCCTAAAGACCACCAAAACTCTCGCTCTACACGTCTTTTACGTTTTATATAAGCCAGAAACTCAAAATACTTACTGATAGAGCTCACTTGAAAGCCATTACCGATGCCGTTAGGGAAAAATTCATTGAAACCCTCTAAACTACCTTTATTGAGTACTACAAAGAAGACTTTTGAATGAAAAATATCGATAAAGACTTAAAGAAAAAACACCTTATCAACTTCTTCAAATAGTTATCTTTAAATGTAATATCGGCCTAACATCCTCACCGTTCTTTTAACAATTTTTTCGACGACTGTACTATTGATATATGTAAAGTAATACAAAAAGAGGTTAATTCGAGGCTTAAGTCAGAACTTGAGGGAAGAGGTATTTACTTTTACTTTTAGGGTGTTACAATGTTAGCTTAAGGCCTTTTCGACCCCGCTTGGTTTAAGGAATACTTTTAAGATTCATGTCTTATGAGAAAGGATTTTAAAAAACTTTAACTACCTTATATACGATTTAGGGGACCTCTCCTTCATTCTTAGTTAAGTTAAGACTTTTTACGCGTTAAAGATGAGGAATATGTTAACTTATCCGGAAGCCTAACACCTTCACGCGAAAGCGCCGAATACGTCTTGAGTGGTGGTAAAGAATGTAAAGCAATGGCTACTCACGCGGCTAAATGCATTATATTGGTGTTTTACACTAGTGAATTAAGTAAAATCATCAAGTCCCCCAAAACCTTTAATTACCTATCGCTTTTTAATACTTTCATCGGCATGGCACTTAGAAGTCATTTTACAGCAGGTTTGCCTTTACGCGAAAACCTACCACAGGTTTTACCATAGGACTTTTCCCTTCAAGTGATGCGACTTACAATTACTCTAAATATCGTATCTCGAAAACTTTAAAACTTTAATTGCGATGAAACACAAAAAAAGACGGGGGTAATTATTGAGAATTACTCCTAAAACATGTTAAGATAGTTAATATTAATTATAAGCTCCATATGAACTTGGAAAATATTTAGAATAATGTCAAAAAGTATAAAAAGAAGCCTTATAACCTATTCGCAACGAATATAATGCCCTTTAAGATTATTTGTAGGTAAATAGATGTTCATTTTACTAGTTCCTTCTCATTGTATCATAAAATCCTTATAAGGCTTTTAAGGGATTATTACCTAATCTTTTAAACTCGGGTAAATATATGTCGAGAGGTTTATAATTATATTAAAAAACACTATGAATATAATGTACACTTCGCCTAATACCATATAAATCAGGCTATCATGAGGTAGACTAGAGAATGGTAAAGAAAAGAAAATATATATATATATATAATGTACTTATCCAAATAGTTAATAAGCTAATTTTGTACAATTAGGTAATGGGGAAGGCTTACGTTGGCGAAGTCACACTTCGCAAGCAGGTACGGGTAATAGATAAGGGTATTAACGAGTTTAAATACGAATTACAACGCACATATACCACTTGTAACGGTTTTTTTTAGCCAGTTACGTTCCTTTTTTACCACTATAATAGTGTGTATACCAAATTCGTTTGGTATATACCCTGAAATCGGAAACTTCTTCAACATCGATAAAAAAGACTTTGTGATGGTTGATTAAGTCGACCATAAGTACGGTTACGGGTTCTTTTAACGCCTAAGAACTGGTTTACCCGAATATAAATTAAAGGCAATATCCCTGTTCACGTTCATAGGGTTAAGACTCAAGTGGAACTATTAATTGGAAGTATTATCGTCGTAATAAAAATAAGAGATTTTAAATTTATGACAAGTCAAGCTATTAGTTAATTCGGCCCCCCATTCGTAAATGGAAATAAGAAAATGGTAATGTACTATATCCAGTTCCCTATTAATTTTAAACAGGATTACTTAAACCAAATCATAAATTTCGAAAGCGACGAGCTAATTAATATCGATAATACCCTTAAGCAGATAAAGTAGTATAAAATATTGTTCCTAATGTGGTCTAGTAAGTAGCCAAACACATCTTTCTATACGGTTTGGTGGTAAAGACCTTTACCTTTACTCTAATTAAGCTCCCAACCCTTTATACACCTTTAATACTCGTAATTGTTACGTGGATTATATGTTTTAAGATATGATGCCAAATATAAGGGTAATAAGGTACTTAATAAGAGGTTATTCGCAGTACATAGCATTGCCAAGAGAAAGCAATACAGCTATTCAAATTAATTGTTACGATGTTGGAAAGACTAAAGTTGGCTTCGAGCCAGGTGATTAATTTTCGTCATTAATGATAATGGTAGTTTCAAATATTATGGGAGCGATTATATTTCATATCCTTCAGTCGCTTACCCCTTTCCATTTTTACTTGGAAAATATAAAGACCCTCGGTGTTGAAGTCGACGATAACGTAAACGAATTTGTTAAGAATAGCTTAAAGTTTCCCATCGTCTTTAAATAGGGGTGCTTATAATTTTATCTTTCACGGTCTAAAGTAGTAGTGTTAAAGCTAATGGATTCGGAAAGAAGTTAACTATATTAGAGATTTAACTACCTAAATATTAATAGGCTATTCCAAGTCCTAAAGTTCGTAGCGCATAAATATATGGAATACTTTACCTTGTAAGGTATTAAAAAGTTTTATTACCACTGACAAACTTATGCCTAAGTTTTTCGACAATTTAAATTTATATCAACAACAAGAAAAACTTCAATTAAAAGATTATCTTTAATATATTTTACTTGAACAATACGCTCATTTCCTACGTCTTTAAATGCATGACCTCTTTTCACAGAACTAAGTTTTTAAAGTCCTTTTCGGCAAAAGAAATATAGGACACACTAAGGCTATTTTAGATTCACACATACTTGTATCTACATTACGTCGTCGACTACAATGCCGGCACCAGATTTACGACGGCAGCGTTTTAGTAAAATTCCAAAAGAATAGGTATCCAGTGTAAACAGGTGCTTCCAAAGACCTATTAAAACATTGAAAAGTTAGAAAAGATATACGCTTTACTTCGCCGAACGTATAATATTCTTACGTTAGAAATTAATAGCTTTATGAATCCAGAGACACGCCTTCAGATGGCGGTAAAGAGCTTGAACGATATTGTAGGCCTTGACGGCCTAGTGTTAACGGTATTAAGTTTTAAAGCTTATCTATGCCTAACAAGTAAATCTCTACTAGTAGTAAATATCTGAAAGCGTATCAAAGCCTATAGAAAAGCTTTAAGGAAACTATGAAGGGAATCAGCACGCCAACAGATCAATGATACCCTTAATACTAGGAGCGGCCCTAAAATAAATAACGTACTTATTCTGCCGTTGTAAAGTAAAGTTTTCGTATAGCGGAAGCTGATTAAATATAAGGATTCGTATAAAATCTTAACTATCGTAAACTCTAAAGTAGTTATTAATACTATAAAAGAGTTTGTATCTTTCTAAACCACTCAGGTTAAACCTTATATTAGGGCTATTAATGATAAAAAGCTTTATGTTAAGCGACTGAGCTAATATGAACCTCCCCTACCCGTTATCGATAAGCCGATAAAACGCCGTCGGCGCGAACGACCCGCCAAAAAAACAAACGTTAAAAGAAGGAATATATACCAGGTCGTATTTACAATATTGCTTGGATAACTAGTAAAGAAAAGGAAAAAAAAAATTTAGCATTAAATCTCCGAGTATAAATAATCATTAAAAACAACAGAAAACCTTTGAAAAAAATAGATAAGTTCGAAATGAACGGTCCAATAACACGATGGATCATCTAATTTATACCAAAGACTAATCATTTCCTTTGAGATCCGAATACGTTGATTTTTAGGTCTAGGATTATTTATGAAGTTAAAGGCAAAGATAAAGGGCAGCCGAACAAATAATCACACTTAATCGCTTAAGTATACATCGATAAGGGTACAAGCTAGACCTTAACGTAATATTTAACTATTTAGATGGTAAACTAACGTTTAGTGGTTGTTTGGGCGGTAAGCTTATTAACTAAAAATAAAGGAAAATTTACGCTTAATAGCCGTGATATAATGTAGGCCTATACGCAATTAGCAACGAATTTACAACGTATTGTTTGACTGTAGTTTCTATAGGAACTATTTGTTATCTACCCTTAAGGAACAGTAATACGATATATTAATCTACTTTACGAAATAGTTGAAACAGGCGTTTATTTGTTTTTAACCTACCAGTCGCATTTTCAATTACGGTTAAATATAAAGTTTTGAATAAACGACAATTTTTTGCAAATAATGTAAAAAAAGAACTTTGGCTTAGTGGGTATGTAAACTAACGATATCTTATTCCTCGAACTGGCTAAGTTTATGGTATTGAAACAACAGGCGATAAAAGACTTTAAGTTTTGAAATTACAATCCAGTAACGATATTAGCGCAAAGAAATTAACTTTACTTTAAATAATCATTAATCCGAATACATAATGTTAATACTAGGTTTATTTTCTGGGGAAAACGCCAGGGTTTTAATTTAATTACAATCGACATTACTAATATATCCAAAGCCTAACGGTACTTACAGTCACGTGTCTATGGGCAATTATAATATTCCCTTATGTCCACCAAAGGATTTTTACGAGTTTATTATCGCGACGAAAGTTCAAAACCTTGCTGACAAGTAATTTAACCAGCTAAATGAAAGGATTAAGTAGTAAGTGCGGAATTTGGACTGGGGAACTAATATGGTTCTAACCAAACCTTTAATAGCAAAGTTCATAATTTCCACACATAGATTTTTCGTAATAAATACCGACTTCATTCACAGATCGGCTTTTTTACAACGTTTTTTAGCAAATAAAATCAGGAAAACCAATCAAATATCACTCTTAAAGTAATTTACTTGACCTTTATCCAATATAAACGAATTAGGAAAATCATATTAGCTTTAAAGGTTTACGGTATAAGTACAAGCCTCAAGCTAGGTATATTATCATATGAAACCCTTAAGCTTTCTCCAACAAGCTAAATATTCCTCCTATCACGTTAGTAATTTATATCTACTCGAAAAACATCTTCGAGTGCCTTTTGCAGCTCGGGATCACTAGTGTAAATCACCTGATAATCGATGTGATAACACAGAGTAAAGCCTACGAAGGAAGAGAGATAAACGAGTTCCGATAGATTGACGGCAAAGATAATCTTACTAATGCTATAACGAAAGTAACGTTGAATAAGGCCCTTAAAAGTTTTGCAAATAGTAATAGACTAACCATACCTATTGAGGGCTACGTTAATAGGCCGCCCGGCAAGCTTAAGTTACGTGGCAACGACTAAGATATGGTAACAAATTAAAAGACTGCCAGGTGATTAATGATTTAAAATTATTTAATTAGCACAGCTAAAGTGGAGATTCACAAAGACCTATAACGGACAAACTTTTATAGGAGTTAATAAATTCGAACCCCAGAGCTATAAGTCAATTAACGGCAAACGGGATGAATTTGCATGCAATTAGGTGCAATTTGATATAGAGGTCAATTAGATTTAACAGGATGTAATGATCATACTTAATACCTGTAAGTACATAGAAGGTGTTAGAGGGTTTATGTTATCAAGAAGGTAGCAGAGGTGCTGAGTGAATAATATCGCAACCGTGCAAGTAATGATCAAAAGCTGTGAGGCAATTCAGAATATACTGTGACTGAATACTTAGATTGACAACTGAAGAGCTATGAAGGAAATACTATCTATGTGGTGCTAACCGTGTCCTTATATCTTTAATCCTTCATACGCCTTCAGTGCTGGATCATGTTGGATCGAAACATGATCTCAATGATCCTTAGTGCGTAACTCTAACCCTAAGGTGGCTGACATAAGAGATATCCCCACCTGATGTGTTGGACATCAGGTTCTTAGTGGCTTAGCCCCATATTGGCCTGTTTTCTGACCCTCCGATGTTCTTGGGTCATAACACAGGAGTCTAACCAGTTTATAAAGCTAAAATTCAACGCGTACCGGAAAACATTAGTTAATTAGACTAGAGTACGTGTACAAACTGACCCGCCAGTATTGGAATAATAATATATTTAGTGTAATAGGTTAACTTTACTTATAGTAAAGTTGAATATACTGAATTGCAAGTCGGGTGTATTAATCGTGTGGGCTTACTGTATTGTGTGTAAGTCAAGTATAGTAGGCCACACTTCACACTAGGGCACGGGCCAAGCAATTGGCTATACAAATTACAGTGCAGACCAGCTAGCAGTCGACCAAACCTAAAACAATACATCCACTATCTGACCACGCAATACTACTGTTACTTCGACCAATCGAATCGACAACGTTGCAATGTCGAAAGATCTACCAACACTTTATTTATTTATTGCCTTATTTTTGATTTTTTATCCATATATCAATAAACCTATTTATTTATTCATTTATTTGGTCATTCATTCATTTATCTATTTGTTTTTATTTTAAAAAGAAGTCTTTGATTATTATTAATTAAGTTATTAATTTAGGTATTTATTTATTCATTTCTTCATTTCAATTTTTTCATTCATTTTATTTGTTTATTTATATATTTTGGTTTATCCTTTCATTTTTTTTTGTATTCTTTCATTCATTTCATCATTCATACATTTATATATTCATTCATTTTTCTATTCTTATATATCTATGTATTCGTGTATTCATTCATTTATTAATTTATGTATTTATTCATTTGTTTATCTATTCCTTCTCCATTTTTTTTCTTTTTTGGTTTCGTTTATTATTCATACATTTGATTTTAGGTTTTTGATTTCTTTTTCATTTTTTTATTCAGTTGTTCATTGATCCATTTGTTCATTTATTTATTCATTTTTTTCATGCTTTCTTTATCTATTCATTCATTCATTTTTTTCATCATTTATTCATCATTTTTTTTTTCATTTCATTTTCATATTCATTTGTTCATTTAATCATGTATTCGTTCATTTATTCACTTTTTTCTTATTCTTTTTTTTTATGAGTTAGTCAATTCATTTCTTCATTTCTATATTCATTTGTTCATTATATATTTATGTTGGAATAGTAGGATATACAGTGAATCAGGTCAACTTCACCTACAGTAAAGTTGACTAGACTAACTTCAAGTCTAGCGTATTATCTTGTGCGGGCTTATTGTATTAGCTGCCAAACTAATACAGTACACGCCCACATTATACTAGTCTACGAGCCAAGCATTTGGCCATACAAATTATGGCGCAGACGTGTTAGCGGTCTGTCAAACCTATAACAATACTTCTACTACTTGACTATTATAATACTACTGTTAATTTGACTGATCGAATCGACCGCGTTGTATCGTCTAAAGTCTTACTAACACTGATTAGTGCTGATCATTTAAATGAAGATAAGCTAAATAAAATAAAAGGCTACTTTTTGGTTACGTTTAACAGTAATAATAGCGGCTAGAGTAGAGGAAAGATTTTTGAGAAGTGCTTTTATTAGTATTGCTTAAGTTTCTAACAGCGGAAAAATAGAGAAGACTTTTAGGTTTCGCTAGTCCAAAACGCCAATTAAGATGTAGGTGATGATATAGCCATTGAAAATACTACGAAATTTTTACCAAAAATCCTTTTTGAAGACGTTGAGATTGATAGTGAGAAGTCTCAAATCGGCATGTTTGCAAACGGCGAAGTAAGTACTACTACGGATTCTACAACTGCAAAAAAGACTAAGTCCTTCGGTTATATACCGATAAATAACCATCAACTTCTACCTATAATAACAAACTACCTCCGACCTTGCCTTTAACACCATTTTTTCCCTTTACTTCACTTTTTTTACTTCCCCTACAGTAATTTCATCGTGAAAACGACTGCCTCTGGATAAAACACCAAGAATCGTTAAGTTACGCTGAGAAAGCCACGCTACGCGACTTCAAATTGAATCCCCAAGTTTCTACGCGACTTTACACCAAAACACCAAGTCCCACGCTAATAACTACTTTGGCATAACTATCGCAAGCGCCCACTTTAAAGCTATTACCGACCCTACTAAAAAGGACGTAATTAAAGTCTTTGGACCTTTTTTTACCAAACATTTCGATGAAGAGCTTTAGGAATACGACTTCGATAAGCAATTAACGAAGAGGCACTTAGTCAAATTCGTAGGCTGTTATATTATCGATTTAGATGGAGGCGAAGACTTTGAACGCGTTAGTAGAGTCTTTTTTTGCAAATATTGTGAGTTTTTTAACGACTAGATCATGAATATGTGAAAAATGATATAATAATGTGCTAAGTGAACGTTGAAAGAAGAACTTTGTCGGCGAGGAATTTACATTTCAGAAAAGAATACTATTAAGTTGGCTAAAACCTTGTACTGTCTAGCCTATTTGAGGAATGTCCTTAAGACTTACGACCTAAAACAAAGGGTGTTAACGAATTTTATCGCTCTTATATACGCTTTAGGGTACCTTTTCTTTATCCTCAGTTAAGGTAGGACTTTTTACGAGTTGACTATAAGAAAACTGTTGATTTTCTCGGTATCTCACTATCTTTATGTGATAGCATGGAGCATTCTCATCATAGCGGTAGGGTACACGTAGTGGCAGTCGCTAAAGCGATTGGAGGAATTAATGTTGGCATTTTAAATCAGTTAATTGAGAAATATCAATAAGTCCCTCAGATCTTTTACGCGCCTCTTAATTTTTAGCACTTGAATTAGAATCGTGAAGTGCTTCAGAAGCCTTTTTTACGGAAGGTTTACCTATATACATCAGCCTATTATAGGTTTTACTATAGCAATTTACCCTTCTGGTTAGGTAACTAGCAATTACACTTAACACCGTATTTTTTAGGTTCCAAAGAATGAACTGCCAGGAAACATTACTCATAAAAACTGGGATAATTATCGCAAACTACCCTTAAAACCTATTACAATAGTTAATATTAATGACAAACCATTTACGGATTTCGTTAATATTTGGGATGTCGTAGAGAAGTATAAATAAAAGCCTTATAACATCTTTGGCTTGAAGATAATACTCTTTAAGAAAATTTATAAGTGGATAGAGGATCACTCTTTTGGTTTTTACTTACTATTTTCTGAAATCTTTACAACGTACGTTAGGAATAACTTCCTGACCTTTTAAACCTGAGTAAATATGTTTCAGGAAATTTACAACAGTATAAAAATCTATTTCGAATACGATATTCAACTTGCCTAATACTATATATACTGGGTTATTACAAGATATATCACCATAATAATGAAGAAGAAAGAAGAAAAAACACTAATGGATGTATTAAATTGGATGTTTGATAATTTGATGTTTTGTTAACAAGTAATGGGGAAGCCATACTCTAGCGAAGCTACAATTCGCGAGGAGGTATGGTTAGTAGTTACCGGTGTGAACGAATTCAAATACACCTTATACCGCCCAGATACCACTTGCGAAAGCTTTTTTGGCTAGTTACACCTTTCGCTTCAAATTGTATTAACGCTTATAATGAACTCTATTAATGTATACCTCTTAGCTGACAACTTACTCAACGTGAATAAAGAAAAACTTATAGTGGTTAATTACGTCGACCGAAAATACGGTTATGGGCGCCTTTAACGCTTAAGATTAAGCCTGTCCATCCTGGACTAGAGGTAACAATCATGTTAACGTAAATATGGTTCAAATGAAAGTAGATTTATTAACCATAAAAACCATCGTCTCAATAATGGTAAAAAATATTTGATATATGAAAAGTCGAACTATTGGTTAACATGCTACCCCCCTACTGAGTAATATAATAAAAAGGTAATATATTATATCTAGTACCGTATAATTTGTCATAAGACTACTTAAATCAAATAGTAAACTTTAATGGCGACAAGTAAATAAATAGTAATAATAGCCCTAAGTAAATTAAACGGCATAAAAAGATAGTTTATAATACGGCCTAGTAATTAGGCGGCTATATCTTTCTACATCGCTTAGTTGCTGAAGACCTTTTCCCTTTACCTTATTGATACCCCTAATACTTTATATACCTTGAATTTTCGCAATGGTTACACAGATTATTCGTTTTAATATATTTTTTCCAAATTTGGGGTAGTGAGGTACTTAATAGGGGGTTATTTGTTGTATGAACCACTGCAGAGGGAAAACATTACAGTTATTAAAATTATTCACCACGATATTGGTAAGGTTTAAAGTGGCTTAGAATTAGGCTAATAATTATCTTTACCAGGTATAATTATAGTTTAGATTAGTATAAGGCTAATTAATTTCCATATCTTCATGTTTTTTCCTCTTTTCCTTCTTCATTTAATGGACATAATGACTCTAGACGTTAATATTAACGTTAACGTCATCGAACTGGTTAAAACCGACTAATGTTTTCGTCTTATATTTAATAGTGGTACTTATGGTTTTATCTTCAAGACTTAGAGGTAATGGTGTTGAATGTAAAGAAATTAGAAATACGTGAATTATATTGGCGTTTTAATTACTCAGCTATTAATAAGCCATATATAGTTTTAAAGTTCGTAAGGTATGAAAATATGGAATACTTCGACTTAGAAGTTATTATAAAACTTTACTACAACTGCTAAATATATGTTTGAACCCCCCGAATATTTAAGCGTTTATTAGAAGACAATAAGGATTTGAACTACGAGGTTTTTATAAATGTGTTTTACTTTTAAAAAAGGCCTTTCCTTCATGTCGCCAACTCTGCAACATGTTTTTATAAAGCTAAGTTTTTGAAGTTCCTTTTGGTAAAAGATACGTAAAAAATATTCATGATAGAATGGATTAACGCGTACCTGAGTTTACTTCATGTCGTGGCTTACAATACCGGCACCATCTTTACAACGGAAAATCTTTAGTAATATATGAAAATGATGGGTAAATAGTACAAAAATGTGTTTCTAAAATCTTATAAAAATATTAAAAAGGTTAAAAGAGTATACCTACTACTCTGTCGGGCGTACAACATCTTTAAGATGGAGACTTAAAGCTTTACAGATTTGGAGGCACGTTTTGAAATAGCGGTGAAAGGCTTAAACGATACTGTAGGCCTTGATAGCCTAGTATTAACGTGACTTGTTTTCAAGGTATAACTACGAATGACAGGTGAATCTCCACAATTATTAAGTATCTAAAAGTAGGTTATAGATTCTAGTAATGAATTTAAGGAATAATAGAAGGAATCAGCACGTTTACAGTTTAAGGATATCTTTAATACTAAAAATAACTTTATGAAAATCGACGTACTTGCTCTCCCATTATAAAGTGAAGTCTTTACATAGCGGGAGACGGGTAAATAGGATGGCTTATATAATATTCAAGTATCGTTTACTTCGAAACAGTTATCAAAATCATTAATGGTCTTGTAATTTTCCGTATTACTTAGGTTAAGCCTTATATTAGGGTTATAAACGATAAAAACCCTTAAATTAAGCAACCGAACGAAGAAAAACTTCTTTTACCAGTTATTAACAAGCCGAAAAAAAGTCACTGGAGCGGACAACTTCCGAATAAAAGGACCATAAAAGGGGAGGAATATATACCGGGTCGTATGAACAATACAGTTTAGGTGAAGAGGAAAGAAAAATATAACGAAAACTTAATACTAATGTTTTGAGTATAAAGTATTATTAAGACCTCCGGCAAATTTTTTTGAGAAAAGCGATAAGGTATAGATTAACGGTTTGTTTACCCAAAGGGTTATACAATTCGTTCTAAAATCTGATTTTAATTTTTAAGACCGAAATATTACGATTTTTGAGTCGAGGACTATTTACGAGGTTGAAAGGAAAACTAAGTGGCAGATATACAAAAAATCACGTTTAATCTTTAGAGGATACAGTAATAAAGGCAAAAACTAAATCCTTACGTAATGAAGAATGATTTCGAAGGTTAATGAAGGTTTGGTAATCGTTTTGATTACAGGTTTTCTAGTTGAAACTAAAGTTAAATTTACGTTGAATAGCTAAGATATAATGTAAAGTTATATGTAGTTAGTAACATATTGACGGAGGATTTTATTGTTAAAGTTGTTATAGGAAATACGAATGATTTACCCTTTAGGAACGGTAATTCGATGTAGTTAGCCATTGTATGGATTAGCTAAGTCAAGAAATTTTTATTTCATCACTTTATAATAACACTTTAAATTACAGTTAAGTATAAAGCTTTTATGATACGACTCGTATTTATTGGTGATGTAAGAAAGAACTTTCAGATTATGAGGTATATAAATTAATGATACCCTTTTCTTTCAAACGATTTGCTTTATGGTATCGGAATAGTAGGTATTGAAAGACTTGAAGTTTTAAAACTGTATTTGGTGACAACGTTGGCGAAAGGTAGCTAATTCAACTTTTATCAATAGTTAATCCATAAATTTATTTTATTGCCGGATTTGATTTTCGCTAAAATGGGTAAGGTGATCAATTCATTATAATTAAAAGATTAACGTGGATGAAGCCTAACAATATCTGAAAGAGCATACCCATAGAAGATCTATCATTACCCTATATTAAGTGGAGGGTTTTTACAACCTTTTCATAGTAATATAAGTATAAATTTTAATACGTAACGACATGAACCGGATAAATGAAAGGATTAAGTAAAAATATCAAACTTAAATAGAAGGATTGATATAGTTTTAGTCGACCTATCGAGGGTTAAGCTAATAATCTTTATGGATAGGATTTTCGCAGATAATACTTACTTATCTTTAGAAATCAGCGTTCAATTAACTCTCATTAATGAGGACATGCGGTAAGACCAGTTTAGTATTATCGTTGACCTTATCTATTAGACCTTTATCAAATATAAAATGATTATACAAAACATATTAACTTTAGAGGTTGAGAGTATAATAGCAGGTTTTAACATATATATAATATTATACAAAACCCTTAAAGTCATTACCAAGTAGTTAAAGATTCCATTTATCCTAGTGAAAATTTATGCCGACTCTAGAAACTTATTTTAATTCCTTTTCAAACTCGGACATACCATTGAAAACCAACGGATAATCAACGTAATGGAACTTCGCGAAGTCTTCGAAAGAAGGGAAAGAAAGGAGTTCCGATAAATTAATGAAAAAAAAAGTCCTACTACTATCATCAGGAAGGCATCGCTCAATAGGGCCCTTACAAGGTTTGTCAATAGTAATAAGCTAGCTATTCGTATCAAGGGCTAATTTAATAGACTAACCGGTAAGTCCAAATTATGTGGTAGCGGTTAGGAATATACTAGAAAATTGAAAGAATATTAGGAGATTAATAATAACGACTTGTTGAATTGCAACGGCTAAGGTAGAGCTTTACTTATATTTTTAGCAGAATAACGTTTTGTAAGAATCGATAAATTCCAACCTTGGAGCCGTAGGGAAAGTAACATCAATTGAGGTTAATTCGATTGCAAATAGGTTTCATTCGATTTGAAGGTCAAGTGAAATCAATACGGTTCTGACCAGTCAATGTGGTCGCAGTTAGAAGCCTATCGGAAAAAATTGGCTACTCATACCGCTGTACGCGTAAAAATTAGAATTACGCCAGTATTAGAATAGTAATATTTATAGTATAGTAGGTTAACTTTATTTACAGTAAAGCTGACTATACTGACTGTAAGTTTAGCGTATTGTTTTGTGCGGGCTTAATTTATTGGCTGTAAAACAAGTATATTATGCGCTCACTTTACACTAGAGCACTGACTCAGCAATTGACTATACAAACTACTACTTAAACCGGCAAGTAGTTTTACAAACCTGGAACAATACATCTACCACTTGACTACTGCAATATTACTGTTACTTCGACCAATCAAATCGACAACATTTCAATGTCTAAAGCCCTACCAACAATTTATATATATATATATATATTTATTTATTCATTGATTCATTCATTTGTTCATTGATTTTCTCATTTCTTTACTTTTTGATTCATTGATCCATTGATTACTCATTTTTTTCATTTCTATATTCATTTCTTTATTCATTTTTTTTTTTCATTTACGTATTTATTCATTCGTTAATTCATTCATTCATTTACTCATTTACCTATTTTCATATGTTTTCGTTATTAATTGATTCATTCATTCATCTATTTATTTAATTCGTTATTAAATAAATATTTTCGTCATCTATTGATTATTTTATTCATGTCGTTGAGGTTGGTATTACGTTATCATATCAGAAGAGTTATCAGAAAGATTGGTATTGTAGTAGTAAAATAGAGTTTTTCAAGAGTGAAGAGGCAATCGGTGAGTGCACGCCTCAGATAAAATGTTATAAATCTTTCCACTAGGTAGTGGCACCTTACCATGCATTTTGCTTATCTCTCTTCTGGGGAGTGGTACTCTATCGTACACTTTGCAAATGTCATTGCTTGGTAGTAGCACGCTACTATTTACTTTGTAGTAATAAACCTTGTAAAGTGGTACGTTACCATGAATTTTGTAAAGGTGTACTCCGCGGTGTAGCCACTTCTTAATTATAGGGATATATGGTAATATCCATATAGGCAGTCTTTTCTTTTCTCCATTACGGCCCGTATTCGTTATCTAGTAATAATTATAAAGTGTATAAGGGAATCCGTATCCTTGGTATCGTAATAGTAATCAAGTTATCATACAGTAAGTATTCGTAGTTTAATAATAGCATGGTTATTACGGTTAAAATTGTTAAGATTCGAGTTAGTAGATTTTAACCGCGGTAGTATTTATAATTAAAAGCCTGGTAAATTTAGATAATTGGTAGAGATATAATTATTAATAGAATTTCTTATTATCATTTATATAAATATGATTACGTAAGTATTGAAAATTTGTAATTAAGTATAGGTAATTACGATATTATGTATTTTGAATTTAGTATGGAAATGTATTATGATCGATTTAGGTAAACCTTTTTTTCCCTTTTAACGACGCGTAACTATATCTAACTTTAGTACTACCCAGTTAGTAAGCATATAAAAATACAACTTATTATTTTAATGTCGCATTTCAAACCGTTTCGATAATTACGTCATTTAATTAAATCTCATGTATTAATTTCGCTCCTAGATAAATACCGCGTAAAAACCGAACCTTTAAACGCCGCTTAGCGTGTAAGCGTAAGCTGGCTGAGGCTGCCGCCGCCGTCGACAGTCGCGTTGCCACCAACACCACTAATATTACCTTCAGCCAAGTCTGCTCGAGTATGATATCTTTAATCCCCGGCTCCCTCTTCGTCTCATCGTTCGCCACCGTTACCTCCAAAGTCATTACCCCTTTCCATTTTTCTTTCCCTCCCACCCCCCTTTTTCCTCAACCCTTAAAAGAACGAGTGGATGGCTTTTAAAGTTATAAACCTTACTTTTTTCTGCGGTTAGAGACCTTGATACTCGCGGAAACTCCCATTTACCCCCGTAAGCATTACCGAGTGAAGTTTTAACGAGGTTTATATATTTAATCCGTCTTGTACTTTTCGTCGTATCAATATTTTAATGGATAAATTAGTCGAGGCGAACTTTTCCCACCACCTCGAATTATATATCACTGCAGTATATTGCGAGGTTCTTTTAACACATAAGGCGTTTCAAGTGCGTACCTGGGTTCGTAACCTTGAGTTGTTAATGAATACGCCTTATGTGCAGTTTATCGCGTTTTCGGCCTCGGTTAAGTTTATTGACGATTGCTATCAAAATTAAAGTCGTTCAACTGGTTATTATCTTTATAAATGAAACAATAACCAATATACCCTGATTTCGGTAATACTAACGCCGTGAGCTCAATCAGTATAACATGTTCTCCGACTTAATAATAAATTTATTTCAAATTTTTCCGTTTAAACGAGAGCCTTATTTCTTGACTTTTGTGACTACGAATTCCAAATCGTCTAAAACCAATTAATTTCTTTTTTTTTAAAAAAAAAAAACATAAGCCGATGTTGATTAGTAGTAAACACTAACGTGTGGACTAAAAAAACAACAATCGTTATTAACGTTTAGAAGTAGGGTCTACGTATATGTTACGTAAGCAAATTCGACGATGTTATCTCGCATCACTATAACGAAGTGAAAGACTCCCTGGCGTCTTTACCTCAGGTTATACAGCCAAAAGAGTGGGCCACTCCTCTGGTGGCGCCAATAGTAGCGTCGATAGAGGTAATGAAAGTAATGCCATCATAAAGGTGGATGGCAGCGCAAAGGAAGACAGTAAAGACGCGACGGCATTAACCTTTCCCTCTCTATTTAGCAACAAATAGTTGCTTTTCATTTATCGGGCCGCTGTACCCAACCATTTTGTAATACGCTATACACTTATTCAAGAGAGTTTTTTTAAGACCAAATCGTAACTTAAATGATAAATATAAAAGGGAAAAAGTGAAAGTAGTTTTAGTAGGATCGAAATACAAAGAAAAAAAAGTCATAATAAGTTGAAAAGGGCGCGAAATAAGGATATAAAGGTAGGAAAAATTTCTTAATCGCGGTTTAAAAAATAGATTGAAATAGTGAAGATTCTGTAAACACGGTTCAAATAGCGTATTTTACGGAAACAAATTTTGTAAAATGGATTAAAACATTGAATTTAAACTCTAACATAATTTCAAAAGCAGTATAATCATAGAAAATAATAGTGAAAGATACGGAGTGAATAATATATACCATCAAAGGGGTTGTAAAAGTTTTTCAGCAATATCAACGAAAAATGTATTCGTCAATATAAATATTTTGAATACTCCGTTCGAACCGCCTTTAGACAATATATCAACAGGGTTGAACTTTCTATCGATTTATTATATTTTTTTTCATTTTGCGAAATTTTTAAGATTTGTATAAGGCGATTCTATCGGTTAAAAAGAGTTTTACGTTTATAATACCAAATTGAAACAGGTATTCATAAAACGAAAAAGAGTTCCTAAAAAAAGACGAAAGTAAGGTATTTTAAACAAAGGTTTAAAATATTGATCCGGACTGTTATCGCTATGGTAATTTTTGAATAGAAACCTCCAACAATATTATAATTTTATACGGCTCGAACGATCGTTATAAACCTCTTATACTTAGTCTAACTTTGATTCCTGATCTATTTATAAGAGGAAAATTTATTCGGAATCGATATTTCGTTGCCTCAAAGAAAAACGAAACCAATTTATGAGTTATAGTCTGTATTGTTAGCGAAGAAAGAGTGAGTAAAAAGTAATAGCTTCCCAAGACGTATAATAAATAGTATAAGTTATGAACCGCGCTTTGAACTTTATATTCACCACGTAAGGTATTTATGAAACATTTTACGTATATTATTCAAAGAGGCTATTTTATATTACGTGCCGACCAAAAGTTGAAACGACTCTTTCTTTTATACTATTAAAGCAACCTAAACGTTACGTACGCGTTATCATTTGTAATTATCAACCTGTTTTACGCTATTCTAAATAACAAAGGTAACTTTATCTAATTACCCTTTTTATATAAGATATAGGATACCGTTTGAAAAGTCATTTTCGCGCCGTTAAAATTGATTATATTGTCCTCCATTGAGTACGTCTTGAGTTTTACTTTTCAACAAGATTCTCAAAGCTTTTACTTTTCAGATACGGAAAACGACGCGTGACATAAAGTCAGCGTGTTACCTGTCCTTATATCTATTAATATAAAGAATTTAAACTATTATGATCAAATTAATACACATAGGTCGAAAGTTTAGCTAGGTATTTCGAACCGCTTATAGTAATACCTTGAATAGGAATTACAATAATATAAACCAGTCTCAGTTAATTCGTAAAGTGGTTTGATAATACGTAAATTAGTTTCTGGTGGGTAGTATTTCGGGAGCTCCGTAGGAATATAAGCGTAAATACGGCGTTAAAATAGTTTTTACAACTACGTATAAGGCTATATACAATTACAGAACTTAATTTAATGGTCGTAAAGCGCGTGTAATGAGGCAGTGAACGCTAAAATCAAACAATGCATCACTCTTTATACAAGAGATGTTGAGGTTATAATATTTTTCTCCTCAAATTTATTGTATTCTTTAATAATGTGACGGGTTCTCTTACAAACGTTACCGGTTTTATGTTTAACTTTATAAACTAGGAGTATGGGAAAGATTTGGTAAACGTTGTAAATTGTTGGTTCAAACTTTTCAAAAAGAAATTAGTCGTATTTATTTGAAGTAATAATTTCTATTGACGTTAATCATTGAAATGGTATACCTAATGTGGTAATAATACTCTTTCAGCGAAGCTATAAACTTAACTTTCCGTTTACCGTTTTCTCCTTCGTGATAAAGGAGTCCATAATAAGGTCATTAGAATTTCTTTTGTTTTTAAAGCTAAGTAGATGCCCTCGGTAACGTAGTGTTAGTTCTGTTGATTCAACGGGTCGGTTTTGTAAAGTGATAAAGATTTAAATGCGCTATCCAAGTGACACATTAAATTTAGAGGCGGGCTAGATTCGTTATCTTCCAAGTAATTACACAGATGATGCTAGTTATATTAAAGTTTCTTTTCGGTTTATTTTGCCATTCCCCGTTTTTATTCTTACATTACTATCTAACAAAACGAGTTAATACTATTTGGTAGGTAAATAAATATATTGTGGCCTCCAAATCCGTTCATTTTCCTAGGGCCAATCCATCCGTCTTTAATTCTCCAAACTAAAACCTTCAATTACAATAGTAAGTTTAAAACGCTAGTATCATAAGAGCCGTTTCTTATAGCTAATATTCTTGAAACATTATTCTTGGCCCGCATAGAACTTAATACTTCAATAGCATTCGCCATCACATTATCTTTTTATAATATGATTGATAACGGTAAAAAATTTGTAGAAATATTGAGGTAAAAACTAAAGATAAGGAACGTAGAAATTAGCCTATTTGGGAAGGAAGTAAGATTAAAAGCGTTACCTATTATTTATAAGATGAATTCATTAAAAGAAATACCCTTTAACTTTTTGGATAATACCGTAGACCCTTTTTCAAGCGGTTTATAATACCGTGTATACTTTTTAATACCCTACGATACCTTTGCCAATATCTATTTATATCTACTTTCAGCGTTCCTAGCCTTGGTTCGGCATTTAGACGAGTCGAGGGCCGTGTTTACGTCGTAGGTAATCTAAATCGAAGGCCTAAAATAAACGTTTAATTAACAGTTTACTAAAGTATTACAACAGTTTGCAATGGAAACGCTTCGCGAGAATTTTACGGCCTGGAATAATATCATTACTTCGACAAAGGGTAATATTAACAGACCGTCAAAGTATATTACATCCATAATTTTCCCGTAATGCAAAATCCATATCGTTTGGCAAAAGAAATTTAAACTTCCGTATAACCTGCCAATATATCTAGCACTTATAATTAAACTTTTCAATAGCTTTGAGCGCTTTTTCCCCTATATTCCTGTAGCTTTTAGCATAAAACAGTAGAAAAAGACGTATCGAAATTAGGTTTTCGAATCCTTGATATAATATTCATCATTCCGGTCACGTGGGAGAAACTGTTTTAAATTATATGTATTTCGGGGAAAAATAATAAGTAACCGAATTTAAGCCTAAATGGTATGGATATATTATCCTAAACTAGGATAAGTTAATTTGTTATTTTCTAGACCTCGATTTCGAGTTCATTTATATTAGTTCTCGATAATAAAGATAATGTTTCAAAGTTTTTTTACGTAAAACTTCACCATTTAGAATCGTCTTTATAATAACCGTCTGAAATAACGACGCTTTATCTTTACTGAACAGTGCCTTTCGATATTCTTCTATTCGATCGAACTAAATCTTCGGAAATTTCGCAGCGAATGCGTTGAATTATCGTTTTTCGGAGGTTTAAATTTCGGTCGCGTCGGTTTCAGGTATAATACCCTAAAATTGGTTTATGTTTCTATCCAATAACGTATATACGACGTCATGTCAGCGTTGAACACACCATTTTCGCTGTCCAAGCCAACAAAATACAGGAAGAAGATATTTTGAAGGTATATAAAAACCCGTTAAGCGGTTTCATTATCCTATAATATCAGGTAAATATTATCGCCTTTAAAGTTCTTTTTCCGAAGGTGTATTCGTATGGTTAGGAGCTAAAATTATCCATTACTATTTCGAATTAGACTATGTACAGCATAAATTAACTTCTGTTTGTTTTTGAGATACATGATTGGCTTCAAACTTACTGTGGTTTCGAATTTATTCGTATACTAAATAATTAAGCAATTAGCAGCCAATTTTTCCATATATTATATAACGTTTTTGAAAACCCGTCAAGCTTTGTATATCTTTTAATAGGTTTTTCTATATATGTAGTAAGTTTCTCTTTTAGTCATAAATTCTTCCTTGATAATAGTTATTTTATCTTCGGTTTCAAAAACACCCTCCCTAATTCTTCTCTTTCTGGTATCCGTATTTGAGCTCTTATTTTACCTTAAATAAACTTTGAATACTCGGTCTAAATTGATAAATAGTATTAGTGAGGTTCATCCATATAATTTAGCTTTCACTTGTAGTTTTATCGACTATAAATGCTAATTCGAAATTCACCTATCAGCTTATGAAGGTTTTCAACGATATTTTTAAACTTATATAAAAAACCTTTAAATCCTTTTCGAGATTAAATAATGCAAGGTTTAAATTTTGATTTTCGCGACATGTTTTTATTACTATTTGGATATAGTTGATCATCGTGATATTCTGATCGCAAAGCCGTCTAAAACATTTTTGATTTCGCCAATAAAGCAGTAAACACTTTTTATATACTTTTATCAGCGCTTTTTCGTCAATTCTCCACGGATTTACGAGTAATACCAATTTCATCTCTATTGTAAAGATAATAATGAATTTCCGTATCAATTTATAATTTTTAGCGGTCATAATACTCCGCAATTGTATTTACTTACTCAATGTAATATATAAATCACTTTTAAACTTGTCCCAATGAAATACTGGATAAAATGATGCAAAACTATAATAATTTAATATCTAGCTTTTTATATATACCCAATATTATAAGTATTTCAATATTTAGTAAGTCGTATGGTTCTTCGTTGTAGCTTATGTTCTTATCCTATAATATGGCGAGGTTAATAAGTTTTATTAAATCGCTTTTATTAATTGAGAAATAGTACGGTAAAATATTACGGTAAGGGTCGTAATTAATGGGTATCGGTTCGTAAGGTATATATTGGCGTTTTACGCCTCTTATATCATTATTTGTTGGGCCGTAATTTTTATTCGGGTCCCTTTTTTTATAGTTGAAATAGTTATTAGCGGTATCCGGAAAGTTGGCCTTTTTTAAGTTTTCTTTGTTACTACCTTCCGGGCAAGGTTCTTATTTAACTCGCGTTTCAAATAATATTTAGAATACTTCCTCATTTTCGGTCGATTCCTCTAAATCTATTTCCACTTCTCGGCGTACATTTAGCCTTACTAAGCGTTTTTTTCCTTGTATTAACAAAGTGTTTTTCATTCCGTATCTATTATTGTAAAAAGGCGATCCTTTCTTTTTTTAAACCAGTATTACTTTATAAAATTTACTTTTATCACTTCATTGTCGAAACACTTGAATATTTGTATTAAGCGAGCCATTATTATTAGGGTTTTTGTAATACAGCTATTATTGCTATTAACCGTATTAATACCTTTGCTTCGTAATTATTTTCGTAATATTTTGGACATTGTACCATCTTTTTCACGGTTTATGTCTATCATCTAGTTTGTATAATCCTCTCTAAAATAGTCAAATAAATTAGGAACTTTGATATCTCTATTCTGATAGTGAAAGATTATATTAATGGGGTATATATTTACCTTAAGGTGATTGAAATAGTTCAAAAGTGCCTTAATCTGATTATCCTATATATTATGCACCAAATACTTCAAAATACCAAGAATTAACGTATTTGTAAATAGGTAACCCAATTATATTTTAAATTTTACCAAGTGTACCACTCAACATTCTATAATTATCAAAATATAAAATATGTTAAAATGATTATACAGACGGTTTATTCGTTTAACTGAAGTAATGAAGTCGTATAAACATCGGTTCTACGTCAAGAATGGGATAATAGTGCGTTCGGAATATAGTAATTAAGGTAGTTGAATCCCAATAGCAAAAATAAAAAAGTTTATGAATACGTAAATACAAAGTAAACAAAGTATAATGAAACGATCAAAACAAATCGTTAAACGCTTTCGGATGTAAATGAAATCCAAAAAAGTTATAAATAAGGTGTAAGTACAAGTCAATTTAATGCTTTCAATTAGATTTTCAAACCTTTTGTAAATACTATATTAGCCAATAGGCTAGTAAGTTTAAACGTGGAAAATAATGAACTCAAATAAGCGATTCAAGGCGAGTAAGGGAAAGCCGAAGTTGGAAAGGGGATGAAGAGATATTGGAAGGTATATTTATATATTATCAGTTACGGTTTGTAAGGATTAGTTCGCGTTTTGACAGTTTATATAACGTATTGCAGCTGTGTTTATTACTTATAGACGGTTTATACGTCATATAATAACTGCTTTTAGGTTTCGTAAACGGTGTAGATAATATGTTTCAATTGTTTTGAGATTTCGTAGGCGGTTTGAATATTATATTTAAGTTGGATAGATTCTAACGAAGGGTTTCAAAACGTGGTGGTATTAGTACGCGTAGTCTAATATATAATAAAACGCCTTTTAAAAAGTGCCCGGGTACTTTAAAAATGTTAAAGCGAATTAACGGGTAACGTAACAACGATGTTAGTAAACGAAGAGGCAATTGGTCAATAACATCGTACTAAAGTTATTATTTTTAAAATTACTCTGGCTTTTATAATGTCACTACGTTTCGAGTTTTAAAGGGGCTTTTATGTAATTTCATACCTCTGTATAATTCTTGTAAGTCGTAATATTCAAACATAAACAATTTGGACCTTTATGATACAGCGTTAGAGGTATTTAACTTCGGTTTATCTTTTATTTTATGATCTATTTGGAGTATACTTAATTGAATACTAATCAGTATCGATGTGAGTTTTATACTGTTAATGTGATAGAAAGGTAATCAACAATATTGGTGTTGTAATATTACAAATAAGTTTTCTCATAGAAAAGAGGTATTCGGCGAGTATATGCCTTAGATAAGAGGTTCTATACATCTTACCCAGGCAGTGACACTCTACCATACACTCCGCTTATCTCTCTTTTAGGCAGTAGCACTCTATCGAACACTCTGCAAATGTCACTTCTAGGCAGTGGCATGCTATTATGCACTCTGAAGGAATTCACCTTGCAGAGTGGTACGTTACTATGCACATTGCAAAGTTGCATTCAATAGTGTGGCCACTAAGTGTATATAGGGATATATGGTAATATCTACAATTTATTTCCTTATTCCTGTATTTCTTCATTTTTTTGTTTTTTCAATTTCTCTTCGTCCTTGTTTTTTTCATTTTTTTATTTATCAATCTTTTTATTCATCCATTCATTCATTCATTTATTCATTTTTTCCTCTATCTTTCTATTGGCTTATTTCTCTTTTTCTCTATTTCTTCTTGTCTTCATCTCTTCATTCTTTCATATCTATATTCAATCATTCATATATTCCTTCTTTTTTCATTTATATATTTATTCATTCATTTCTTCATTCATTAATTTCTTTATTTCTTCATTCATTTCTTTATTCATCCTTTCATATATATATATATATTTATTCATTTCTTCATTTATTGACTTATTCATTTATTCATTTATTCATTTATTCATTTATTCATCTATTCATTTATTCATTTATTCATTTATTCATTCATTCATTTATTCATTTATTCATTTATT